>JAUPFR010000285.1:0-43020 GCA_036925125.1 Oreortyx pictus | reverse complement strand
CGCTGCTGTACCACGAGAGCCTCCAGGTGAAGACGCAGCTCGACGAGGCGCGGGCGCTGCTGCTGGCCACCAAGAACAGCCACCTGCGCCACATCGAGCACATGGAGGTGGGGGAGGGGCCGGGGGGGGAGGGGCTGGGGTGGGGGAGGGGCTGGGGGGAGGGGAGCAGGAGGGGGAGGGGTGGGGAAGGGGTGGGGGGGAAGGATGGGGCTGGGCACCAAGAACAGCCACCTGCGGCGCATCGAGCACATGGAGGTGGGGGAGGGGCCGGGGGGGGGAGGGGCCGGGGTGGGGGAGGGGCTGGGGGGAGGGGTTGGGGTGGGGAGGGGAGCGGGAGGGGGAGGGGTGGGGGGGGAAGGATGGGGCTGGGCACCAAGAACAGCCACCTGCGGCGCATCGAGCACATGGAGGTGGGGGAGGTGCCGGGGGGGGAGGGCTGGGGTGGGGGAGGGGCTGGGGGAGGGGTTGGGGTGGGGGAGGGGAGCGGGAGGGGAAGGGATGGGGGGGGAAGGATGGGGCTGGGCACCAAAAACAGCCACCTGCGGCGCATCGAGCACATGGAGGTGGGGAGGGGCCGGGGGGGGAGGGGCTGGGGTGGGGGAGGGGCCGGGTGGGGAGGGGCTGGAGTGGGGGAGGGGGAGGGGAGGGAAGGGGTAGGGGAAGGGAGGAGGTGGGGGGGGAAGGATGGGGCTGGGCACCAAGAACAGCCACCTGCGGCGCATCGAGCACATGGAGGTGGGGGAGGTGCCGGGGGGGAGGGGCTGGGGTGGGGGAGGGGCTGGGGGGAGGGGTTGGGGTGGGGGAGGGGAGCGGGAGGGGAAGGGATGGGGGGGGAAGGATGGGGCTGGGCACCAAGAACAGCCACCTGCGGCGCATCGAGCACATGGAGGTGGGGGAGGGGCCGGGGGGGGAGGGGCCGGGGTGGGGGAGGGGCTGGGGGCAGGGGTTGGTGTGGGGGAGGGGAGCGGGAGGGGAAGGGGTGGGGGGGGAAGGATGGGGCTGGGCACCAAGAACAGCCACCTGCGCCACATCGAGCACATGGAGGTGGGGGAGGGCCGGGGGGGGAGGGGCTGGGGTGGGGGAGGGGCTGGGGGAAGGGGTTGGGGTGGGGGAGGGGAGCGGGAGGGGAAGGGATGGGGGGGGAAGGATGGGGCTGGGCACCAAAAACAGCCACCTGCGGCGCATCGAGCACATGGAGGTGGGGGAGGGGCCGGGGGGGGAGGGGCTGAGGAGGGGGAGGGGCCGGGGGGGGAGGGGCTGAGGTGGGGAGAGGGGAGCGGGAGGGGGAGGGGTGGGGGGGGAAGGATGGGGCTGGGCACCAAGAACAGCCACCTGCGGCGCATCGAGCACATGGAGGTGGGGGAGGGGCAGGGGGGGGAGGGGCTGCGGTGGGGGAGGGGCGGGGGAGTGACCCCATTGACCCCTTTGACTCCACTGACCCCACTGACCCCATTGCCCCCACTGACCCCAATGTCCCCACTGACCCCATTGACCCCATTACCCCCACTGACCCCATTGCCCCCACTGACCCCAATGTCCCCACTGACCCCATTGACCCCATTACCCCCACTGACCCCATTGCCCCCACTGACCCCAATGTCCCCACTGACCCCATTGACCCCAGTGCCCCCACTGACCCCATTGACCCCAATGCCCCCAGTGCCCCCACTGACCCCAATGTCCCCACTGACCCCATTGACCCCAGTGTCCCCCCTGCCCCCAGTGCCCCCTCTGACCCCATTGCCCCCACTGACCCCACTGACCCCAATTCCCCTTTCACCCCAATGCCCCCATTGCCCCCACTGACCCCAATTCCCCCTTTCACCCCAATGCCCCCACTGACCCCACTGACCCCAATTCCCCCTTTCACCCCAATGCCCCCACTGACCCCACTGACCCCAATTCCCCTTTCACCCCAATGCCCCCACTGACCCCACTGACCCCAATTCCCCCTTTCACCCCAATGCCCCCACTGACCCCACTGACCCCAATTCCCCTTTCACCCCAATGCCCCCACTGACCCCACTGACCCCAATTCCCCCTTTCACCCCAATGCCCCACTGACCCATTGTCCCATTGCCCCACTGACCCCAATTCCCCCTTTCACCCCAATGCCCCCACTGACCCCATTGCCCCCACTGACCCCATTGACCCCAGTGCCCCCATTGCCCCACTGACCCCATTGCCCCCACTGACCCCACTGACCCCAATGTCCCCACTGACCCCATTGACCCAGTGCCCCCACTGACCCCATTGTCCCATTGCCCCCACTGACCCCAATTCCCCCTTTCACCCCAATGCCCCCACTGACTCCATTGTCCCATTGCCCCCACTTATTTTGTTTTTTTTCTTTTTTTTTTTTTTCTTTTTTTTTTCTCTTTCTTTACTTTTTTTTTTTTTTCTTCTTTTTTTTACCACTGACCATTGCCCCCATTGACCCCCATGCCCCCAGTGCCCCCACTGACCCCAATGTCCCCACTGACCCCACTGACCCCATTGCCCCCACTGACCCCATTGACCCCCAATGCCCCCTTTGACCCCAGTGCCCCCACTGACCCCATTGTCCCCACTGACCCCCAATGTCCCCACTGACCCCATTGACCCCAGTGCCCCCACTGACCCCAATGTCCCCACTGACCCCATTGACCCCATTGCCCCCACTGACCCCATTGCCCCCACTGACCCCAATGTCCCCACTGACCCCATTGACCGCAGTGTCCCCCCTGCCCCCAATTCCCCCTTTCACCCCAATGCCCCCACTGACCCCATTGTCCCATTACCCCCACTGACCCCAATTCCCCCTTTCACCCCAATGCCCCCACTGACCCCAATTCCCCCTTTCACCCCAATGCCCCCACTGACCCCACTGACCCCAATTCCCCCTTTCACCCCAATGCCCCCACTGACCCCATTGTCCCATCGCCCCCGCTGACCCCAATTCCCCCTTTCACCCCAATGCCCCCACTGACCCCAATTCCCCCTTTCACCCCAATGCCCCCACTGACCCCACTGACCCCAATTCCCCCTTTCACCCCAATGCCCCCACTGACCCCATTGTCCCATCGCCCCCGCTGACCCCAATTCCCCCTTTCACCTCAATGCCCCACTGACCCCAATTCCCCCTTTCACCCCAATGCCCCCATTGACCCCACTGACCCCAATTACCCTTTCACCCCAATGCCCCCACTGACCCCATTGTCCCATCGCCCCCACTGAACCCAATTCCCCCTTTCACCCTCAATGCCCCCACTGACCCCAATTCCCCCTTTCACCCCAATGCCCCCACTGACCCCACTGACCCCAATTCCCCCTTTCACCCCACTGACCCCACTGACCCCAATTCCCCCTTTCACCCCACTGACCCCACTGACCCCAATTCCCCCTTTCACCCCAATGCCCCCCCCGACCCCGCAGAGCGACGAGCTTGGGGTGCAGAAGCGGCTGCGCACGGAGGTGATCCAGCTGGAGGACACGCTGGCGCAGGTGCGCAAGGAGTACGAGATGCTGCGCATCGAGTTCGAGCAGAACCTGGCGGCCAACGAGCAGGCGGGTCCGCCCCATAGCGCAACCGCGGCGCCGGGGGGGGGGGAGGGGGATTACGGGGGGATTACGGGGGGGTTATGGGGGATTATGGGGGTTATGGGGTCTGGGGTGGGGGTTGGAGGGGGTACAAGGGGGATTATGGGGGGTTATGGGGGGGTTATGGGGGTTATGGGGTCTGGGGTGGGGGTTGGAGGGGGTACAAGGGGTTGGAGGGGGTACAAGGGGGGTTATGGGGGGATTATGGGGGGTTACGGGGGGGTTATGGGGTTATGGGGTCTGGGGTGGGGGTTGGAGGGGGTACAAGGGGGATTATGGGGAGGTTACGGGGGGATTATGGGGGGTTATGGGGGGATTATGGGGGTTATGGGGTCTGGGGTGGGGGTTGGAGGGGGTACAAGGGGGATTATGGGGGGTTATGGGGGGTTATGGGGGGGTTATGGGGTCTGGGGTGGGGGTTGGAGGGGGTACAAGGGGGATTATGGGGGGTTACGGGGGGATTATGGGGGGATTATGGGGGTTATGGGGTCTGGGGTGGGGGTTGGAGGGGGTACAAGGGGTTGGAGGGGGTACAAGGGGGATTATGGGGGGTTATGGGGGATTATGGGGGGTTACAGGGGGGTTATGGGGGTTATGGGGTCTGGGGTGGGGGTTGGAGGGGGTACAAGGGGGATTATGGGGGGTTACGGGGGGATTATGGGGGTTATGGGGTCTGGGTGGGGGTTGGAGGGGGTACAAGGGGGATTATGGGGGGTTATGGGGGGATTATGGGGGGATTATGGGGGTTATGGGGGGTTATGGGGGGATTATGGGGGGGTTATGGGGGGTTATGGGGGGATTATGGGGGTTATGGGGTCTGGGGTGGGGTTGGAGGGGGTACAAGGGGGATTATGGGGGGTTATGGGGGGATTATGGGGGGTTACGGGGGGGTTATGGGGTCTGGGGTGGGGGTTGGAGGGGGTACAAGGGGGGTTATGGGGGGTTACGGGGGGATTATGGGGGGTTATGGGGGGGGTTATGGGGGGTTATGGGGTCTGGGGTGGGGGTTGGAGGGGGTACAAGGGGGATTATGGGGGGTTATGGGGGTTATGGGGTCTGGGGTGGGGGTTGGAGGGAGTACAAGGGGGATTATGGGGGATTATGGGGTCTGGGGTGGCGGTTGGAGGGGGTACAAGGGGGATTATGGGGGGGTTATGGGGGGTTATGTGGGGATTATGGGGGTTATGGGGGGTTATGGGGGATATGGGGGGATATGGGGTTATGGGGTCTGGGGTGGGGGTTGGAGGGGGTTACAAGGGGGATTATGGGGGGTTATGGGGGGATTATGGGGGTTATGGGGTCTGGGGTGGGGGTTGGAGGGGGTACAAGGGGGATTATGGGGGGTTACGGGGGGGTTATGGGGGTTATGGGGTCTGGGGTGGGGGTTGGAGGGGGTACAAGGGGGATTATGGGGGGTATGGGGGATTATGGGGGTTATGGGGTCTGGGATGGGGGTTGGAGGGGTTACAAGGGGGATTATGGGGGGTTATGGGGGGGTTATGGGGGTTATGGGGTCTGGGGTGGGGGTTGGAGGGGGTACAAGGGGTTGGAGGGGGTACAAGGGGGGTTATGGGGGGATTATGGGGGGTTACGGGGGGGTTATGGGGGTTATGGGGTCTGGGGTGGGGGTTGGAGGGGGTACAAGGGGGATTATGGGGAGGTTACGGGGGGATTATGGGGGGTTATGGGGGGATTATGGGGGTTATGGGGTCTGGGGTGGGGGTTGGAGGGGGTACAAGGGGGATTATGGGGGGTTATGGGGGGTTATGGGGGGGTTATGGGGTCTGGGGTGGGGGTTGGAGGGGGTACAAGGGGGATTATGGGGGGTTACGGGGGATTATGGGGGGATTATGGGGGTTATGGGGTCTGGGGTGGGGGTTGGAGGGGGTACAAGGGGTTGGAGGGGGTACAAGGGGGATTATGGGGGGTTATGGGGGGATTATGGGGGGTTACAGGGGGGTTATGGGGGTTATGGGGTCTGGGGTGGGGGTTGAGGGGGTACAAGGGGGATTATGGGGGGTTACGGGGGATTATGGGGGTTATGGGGTCTGGGGTGGGGGTTGGAGGGGTACAAGGGGGATTATGGGGGGTTATGGGGGGATTATGGGGGGATTATGGGGGTTATGGGGGGGTTATGGGGGGATTATGGGGGGGTTATGGGGGTTAATGGGGGGATTATGGGGGTTATGGGGTCTGGGGTGGGGGTTGGAGGGGGTACAAGGGGATTATGGGGAGTTATGGGGGGATTATGGGGGTTATGGAGTCTGGGGTGGGGGTTGGAGGGGGTACAAGGGGGATTATGGGGGGTTATGGGGGGGTTATGGGGGGGTTATGGGGGTTATGGGGTCTGGGTGGGGGTTGGAGGGGGTACAAGGGGGATTATGGGGGATTATGGGGGGTTAATGGGGGGGTTATGGGGGGTTATGGGGTCTGGGGTGGGGGTTGGAGGGGGTACAAGGGGGATTATGGGGGGTTACGGGGGGATTATGGGGGTTACGGGGGGATTATGGGGGTTATGGGGTCTGGGGTGGGGGTTGGAGGGGGTACAAGGGGGATTATGGGGGGTTATGGGGGGATTATGGGGGGATTATGGGGGTTATGGGGGGTTATGGGGGGATTATGGGGGGGTTATGGGGGGTTATGGGGGGATTATGGGGGTATGGGGTCTGGGGTGGGGGTTGGAGGGGGTACAAGGGGGATTATGGGGGGTTATGGGGGGGTTATGGGGGGGTTATGGGGGTTATGGGGTCTGGGGTGGGGGTTGGAGGGGGTACAAGGGGGATTATGGGGGGATTATGGGGGGATTATGGGGGTTATGGGGGGATTATGGGGGGTTACGGGGGGGTTATGGGGGGATTATGGGGGTTATGGGGTCTGGGGTGGGGGTTGGAGGGGGTACAAGGGGTTGGAGGGGGTACAAGGGGGATTATGGGGGGTTATGGGGGGATTATGGGGGGTTATGGGGTCTGGGTGGGGGTTGGAGGGGGTACAAGGGGGATTATGGGGGGGTTATGGGGGGTTATGGGGGGATTATGGGGGTTATGGGGGGATTATGGGGGGGTTACGGGGGGGTTATGGGGGGATTATGGGGGTTATGGGGTCTGGGGTGGGGGTTGGAGGGGGTACAAGGGGGATTATGGGGGGTTACGGGGGGATTATGGGGGGTTATGGGGGTTATGGGGGGATTATGGGGGTTATGGGGATTATGGGGGTTATGGGGGAGTTATGGGGGGATTATGGGGGTACGCAGGGGATTATGGGGTTTGCTGTTTGCGGGATCTCTTTGGGGTTTTTGGGGTCCCTTTGGGGTTTTTGGGGTCCCTTTGGAGTCTGCGGGGTCCCTTTGTGTTTTGCGGGGTCCCTTTGGGGTTTTTGGGGTCCCTTTGGGGTTTTTGGGGTCCCTTTGCATTTTGCGGGGTCCCTTTGCGGTTTTTGGGGTCCCTTTGGGTTTGTGGGGTCCCTTTGCATTTTGCGGGGTCCCTTTGGGGTTTTTGGGGTCCCTTTGGGGTTTTTGGGGTCCCTTGTGTTTTGCGGGGTCCCTTTGGAGTTTGCGGGGTCCCTTTGGGGTTTTTGGGGTCCCTTTGCGTTTTGCGGGGTCCCTTTGGGGTTTTTGGGGTCCCTTTGCGTTTTGCGGGGTCCCTTGCGGTTTTTGGGGTCCCTTTGCGGTTTTTGGGGTCCCTTTGGGGTTTTTGGGGTCCCTTTGCGTTTTGCGGGATCCCTTTGGGGTTTTTGGGGTCCCTTTGAGTCTGCGGGGTCCCTTTGCGTTTTGCGGGGTCCCTTTGCGGTTTTTGGGGTCCCTTTGGGGTTTTTGGGGTCCCTTTGGAGTCTGCGGGGTCCCTTTGCGTTTTGCAGGGTCCCTTTGCGGTTTGCGGGGTCCCTTTGGAGTTTGCGGGGTCCCTTTGGGGTTTTTGGGGTCCCTTTGCGGTTTTTGGGGTCCCTTTGGGGTTTTTGGGGTCCCTTTGCGGTTTTTGGGGTCCCTTTGGGGTTTTTGGGGTCCCTTTGGAGTCTGCGGGGTCCCTTTGCATTTGCGGGGTCCCTTTGGGGTTTTTGGGGTCCCTTTGGAGTCTGCAGGGTCCCTTTGCGTTTTGCGGGGTCCCTTTGGGGTTTTTGGGGTCCCTTTGCGTTTTGCGGGGTCCCTTTGGGGTTTTTGGGGTCCCTTTGCGTTTTGCGGGGTCCCTTTGCGGTTTTTGGGGTCCCTTTGGGGTTTTTGGGGTCCCTTTGGGGTTTTTGGGGGTCCCTTTGCGTTTTGCGGGGTCCCTTTGGGGTTTTTGGGGTCCCTTTGGAGTCTGCGGGGTCCCTTTGCGTTTTGCGGGGTCCCTTTGGGGTTTTTGGGGTCCCTTTGCGGTTTTTGGGGTCCCTTTGGGGTTTTTGGGGTCCCTTTGGAGTCTGCAGGGTCCCTTTGCGTTTTGCGGGGTCCCTTTGGGTTTTTTGGGGTCCCTTTGCTTTTTGCGGGGTCCCTTTGCGGTTTTTGGGGGTCCCTTTGCGGTTTTTGGGGTCCCTTTGGGGTTTTTGGGGTCCCTTTGCGTTTTGCGGGGTCCCTTTGGGTTTTTGGGGTCCCTTTGCGGTTTTTGGGGTCCCTTTGGGGTTTTTGGGGTCCCTTTGCGGTTTTTGGGGTCCCTTTGGGGTTTTTGGGGTCCCTTTGCTTTTTGCGGGGTCCCTTTGCGGTTTTTGGGGTCCCTTTGCGGTTTTTGGGGTCCCTTTGGGGTTTTTGGGGTCCCTTTGCGTTTTGCGGGGTCCCTTTGGGGTTTTTGGGGTCCCTTTGCGTTTTGCGGGGTCCCTTTGGGGTTTTTGGGGTCCCTTTGCGGTTTTTGGGGTCCCTTTGCGGTTTTTGGGGTCCCTTTGCGGTTTTTGGGGTCCCTTTGGGGTTTTTGGGGTCCTTGTGGGGCTGAGCTGTGGGGCCGCCCCATAGGGCCGATCAACCGGGAGATGCGGCACCTGATCAGCAGTCTGCAGAACCACAACCACCAGCTCAAGGGCGACGTGCAGCGCTACAAGAGGAAACTGCGCGAGGTGCAGAGCGAGATCTGCAAGGTGGGGGGCACAGCCGGGCCTCGTTATCCTCATTACCCTAATTAACGAGCCCCATTGGGGCCGAGATCTGCAAGGTGCGGGGCCCCAGAGCCTGCCCTATAACCCTAATGACCCTAATTACCCTAATTAATGAGGCTCATTGGGGCTGAGATCTGCCAGGTGCGGGGAGCCCCGCAGCCAGACCTGGGACCCTAATTACCCTAATGACCCTAATGACGCTCATTAATGACCCTAATTGGGGCTGAGATCTGCAAGGTGCGGGGCCCCAGAGCCTGCCCTATAACCCTAATGACCCTAATTACCCTAATTAATGAGGCTCATTGGGGCTGAGATCTGCAAGGTGCGGGAGCCCCGCAGCCAGACCTGGGACCCTAATTACCCTAATGACTCTAATGACCCTCATTAATGACCGTCATTGGGGCCGAGATCTGCCAGGTGCGGAGCCCCAGAGCCTGCCCTATAACCCTAATGACCCTAATTACCCTAATTAATGAGGCTCATTGGGGCTGAGATCTGCAAGGTGCGGGGAGCCCCGCAGCCAGACCTGGGACCCTAATTACCCTAATGACTCTAATGACCCTCATTAATGACCGTCATTGGGGCCGAGATCTGCCAGGTGCGGAGCCCCAGAGCCTGCCCTATAACCCTAATGACCCTAATGACCCTAATTAATGAGGCTCATTGGGGCTGAGATCTGCAAGGTGTGGGGAGCCCCAAAGCCAGACCTGGGACCCTAATTACCCTAATGACCCTAATGACCCTCATTAATGACCCTCATTGGGGGCCGAGATCTGCAAGGTGCGGAGCCCCAGAGCCTGCCCTATAACCCTAATGACCCTAATGACCCTAATTACCGTAACGAATTGGGGCCGAGATCTGCAAGGTGGGGGGCACAGCCGGGCCTCGTTATCCTCATTACCCTAATTAACAAGCCCCATTGGGGCCGAGATCTGCAAGGTGCGGAGCCCAAAGCCAGACTGGGACCCTAATTACCCTAATGATCCTAATGACCCTCATTAATGACCCTAATTGGGGCCAAGATCTGCAAGGTGCGGAGCCCCGCAGCCAGACCTGGGACCCTAATTACCCTAATGACCCTAATGACCCTCATTAATGACCCTAATTGGGGCTGAGATCTGTAAGGTGCGGGGCCCCGCAGCCAGACCTGGAACCCTAATTACCCTAATGACCCTAATGACCCTCATTAATGACCCTCATTGGGGCTGAGATCTGCAAGGTGTGGAGCCCCAGAGCCTGCCCTATAACCCTAATGATCCTAATGACCCTAATTACCATAACGAATTGGGGCCGAGGGGAGCCCCAGAGCCTGCCCTATAACCCTAATGACCCTAATTACCCTAATTAATGAGGCTCATTGGGGCTGAGATCTGCAAGGTGCGGAGCCCCGCAGCCAGACCTGGGACCCTAATTACCCTAATGACCCTAATGACCCTCATTAATGACCCTCATTGGGGCCGAGATCTGCAAGGTGCGGAGCCCCAGAGCCTGCCCTATAACCCTAATGACCCTAATGACCCTAATTACCGTAACGAATTGGGGCCGAGATCTGCAAGGTGCGGGGAGCCCCAAAGCCAGACCTGGGACCCTAATTACCCTAATGATCCTAATGACCCTCATTAATGACCCTAATTGGGGCTGAGATCTGCAAGGTGCGGGGCCCCGCAGGCAGACCTGGGACCCTAATTACCCTAATGACCCTAATGACCCTCATTAACGACCCTCATTGGGGCCGAGATCTGCAAGGTGCGGGGCCCCGCAGGCAGACCTGGGACCCTAATTACCCTAATGACCCTAATGACCCTCATTAATGAGGCTCATTGGGGCCAAGATCTGCAAGGTGCAGGGCCCCACAACCAGACCTCATTACCCTCATTAATTACCGTCATTAATGAGCCTCATTGGGGTCGAGATCTGCAAGGTGCGGGGCCCCACCGCCAGCCCTTATTACCCTCATTAATTACCCTAATGACCCTACAACAACTCTAATGACCAGGAAAAGGGGCGGGGGCTAAAATGGAAAGGGGGCGGGGCAATGTTAGATGGGAGGGGCAAAACTTGAGAAGGGCGGGCTAAAGGGCTGTGGGAGGGGCTTATGTTTGGGGGCGGGGCTTACGTTGGCGGGTCGCTGATATGTTGGGGGTGGGGCTTCTTGATGGGGGGCGTGGCTTACTTTGGGGGGCGGGGCTTTAGGTAAGTGGGCGTGGCTCCTGGTTGGGGGGGCGGGGCTTATGCTTTGTGGGGGGTGGGGGAACGTCAGCTGCCGTTTTTTTGTCGGGGGGGGGGGGAGGGGGCAGAGGGTCACGTGACCTCGCTGACTCCTCCCCCTCCTTTCCCCACCCCCCCCCCCAGCACCGCCTGCAGCCCGGCGGAGCCCCTCCCCCCTCCAGCACAGCTGCCCCTCCCCCCCCTCCCCCCCCCCCACCGCCGCCCCCCCCTCCGAGGACCCTTCACCCGCCTCAGGTGGGGGAGGGGCAGGAGGGGGAGGGGCAGCTCCGGGCCCCTCCCCTCTTAAAGAGGAAGAACCCCCTGCCCCCCCCGGCCCCACCCCCACCTCGGGGGAACCCAAACGTGACCCCCCCCCCTCATCCGCCGCCTCGGCCCCCCCCGAAACCGCCCCGACGCCGCGGAGGACCCCGGAAGAAGAGGACCCCCCCACGTCCACCTCCTCCGCCCCTCCCCCCCCTCAGCCCCCTCCCCCGCCTCAGCCCCGGCCCAAGGAACCCCCCCCTCCCCCGACCCCCCGCCCCGGGGGGGTTTCGTCCTCTCGGGGTGGGGGAGGGGCACCCGAACGGGAGAGAGGGAGGGAACGGCCCAAGGGACCCCCGGAGGACCCCAAGAAAAAGGACTCGGAGGTGCTCAAGCAGCTGAGGGGGGAGCTCAAGTGAGTGGGGGGGGGGGGGGGGGGGCGGTTATGGGGCGGCTATGGGGGGCCCGTGGGGTTTAGGGGGCAGTTGTGGGGGGTCTGTGGGGTCTGGGGGGCCGGTTATGGGTGGTTATGGGGCGGTTATGGGGGGGCTCATGGGGTGGGGGAGGGGCCCGTGGGGTTTAGGGGGCAGTTGTGGGTGGTTGTGGGGGGTCTATGGGGTCTGGGGGGTCGGTTATGGGTGGTTATGGGGCGGTTATGGGGGGGCTCATGGGGTGGGGGAGGGGCCCGTGGGGTTTAGGGGGGCAGTTGCGGGCGGTTGTGGGGGGTCTATGGGGTCTGGGGGGCCGGTTATGGGTGGTTATGGGGCGATTATGGGGGGGCTCATGGGGTCTGCGGGGCAGTTATGGGGCGGTTATGGGTAGTTATGGGGTCTGGGGGGCAGTTATGGGGCGGTTATGGGTAGTTATGGGGTCTGGGGGGCAGTTATGGGCAGTTGTGGGGTCTGTGGGGCAGTTATGGGGCGGTTATGGGTAGTTATGGGGTCTGTGGGGCAGTTCTGGGGTGGTTATGGGTTCTGGGGGGCAGTTATGGGGCAGTTGTGGGGTCTGTGGGGCAGTTATGGTGGTTATGGGGCGGTTATGGGGCCGATAAGGGTGGTTGGGGGGCGGGGCTTCTGGGCAAGGGGCGGGGCTTCTAATGCAAGGGGCGGGGCATTATGTTCAGGGTGGGGCTTAAGTCGGGGCGTGGCTTCTGGTTCGAGGGGTGGGGCTTTCGGTTTGGGGGTGTGGCTTTAGGCTAAGGGGTGTGGCTTACGGTTGGGGCGGGGCTTCTGGGTCAGTAAGGCGGGGCTTATGATTCAAGGGGCGTGGCTTGCGGTTTGGGGCGGGGCTTATGGTTGAAGGGGTGTGGCTTAAGGCTGGGGGCGGCGCTTCTTTGATGGTGGGTGGGGCATAAGACTGGGGGCGGGGCTTATGGTTCAAAGGGCGTGGCTTTATGTTCTGGGCGGGGCTTAAGGTTGTGGGCGGGGCTTTCTGGGTCAGTGGGTGGGGCTTACAGTTGGGGCAGGGCTTATGTTTTCAAGGGGCGGGGCTTATGGTTGAAGGGGTGTGTCTTAAGGCTGGGGGGCGGGGCTTCTTTGATGGGCGGGGCTTATGATTCGAGGGGCGTGGCTTTATGTTCCGGGCGGGGCTTAAGGTTGGGGGCGGGGCTTCTGGGTCAGTGGGCGTGGGTTACATTGGGGGCGGGGCTTATGATTCAAGGGGGCGTGGCTTGCGATGTGGGCGGGGCTTAAGGCTGGGGGCGGGGCTTGCAGTTGGTGCGGGGGCTGACTGCGGTTTGAACGACATTGCGTCGGTGTCGCAACGGCTCGTGGCGGTAATGAGATGCAAACGAGATGCAAACGAGATGCAAACGAACGCAGGAAGGCGCAGGAGAGCCAGAAGGAGATGAAGCTGCTGCTGGACATGTACAAATCCGCCCCGAAGGAGCAGCGCGACAAAGTGCAGCTCATGGCCGCCGAGCGCAAGAGCAAGGCCGAGGTATGCTAATGTATGCAAATCGCGCTGAGCTGTGGGGCTGGGGGCAGCTCTGGGGCGGGTACGGGGCGGATATAGGGTCAGTATGGGGTGGATATGGGGGTGGGTATGGGGGGGATACGGGGTGGACATGGGGGTGCGTATGGGGGGGATATGGGGCGGGTATGGGGTGGGTATGGGGGGATATGGGGGGGGATATGGGGCAGACATGGGGTGGCTATGGGGGGGGGATGTGGGGCAGACATGGGGGGGATATGGGGCGGATATGGGGGGTTATGGGGCGGATATGGGGGAGGTTATGGAGCAGATATGGGGTGGATATGGGGGGTGGGTTATGGGGCAGATATGGGGGGGATATGGGGCGGGTATGGGTTGGGTATGGGGGAGGATATGGGGCAGATATGGGGTGGGTATGGGGGGGATATGGGGCGGATATGGGGGAGGATATGGGGCAGATATGGGGTGTGTATGGGGGGGATATGGAGCGGATATGGGGGGTTATGGGGCGGATATGGGGGAGGTTATGGAGCAGATATGGGGTGGGTATGTGGGGTGGGTTATGGGGCAGATATGGGGGGGATATGGGGCGGGTATGGGTTGGGTATGGGGGAGGATATGGGGCAGATATGGGGTGGGTATGGGGGGGATATGGGGCGGATATGGGGGAGGTTATGGAGCAGATATGGGGTGGATATGTGGGGGTGGGTTATGGGGCAGCTATGGGTCCGCTATGGGTTCACTATGGGTCAGCTATGGGTCCGCTATGGGTCAGCTGTGGGTCCGCTGTGGTGCTATTATAGGGCAGCTATGGGTCCGCTATGGGGCAGCTATGGGGCAGCTATCGGGCTGTTATAGTACAGCTGTGGGTCAGCTATGGGAATGCTATGGGACTGTTATAGGACAGCTGTGGGACAGCTATGGGACTATTATAGGTCAGCTATGGGTCCGCTATGGGGCAGCTATGGGTCCGCTATGGGTCCGCTATGGGTTAGCTATGGGTTAGCTATGGGTCCGCTATGGGTTAGCTATGGGTCCGCTATGAGGCAGCTATGGGTTAGCTATGGGTCCGCTATGGGGCAGCTATGGGTCCGCTATGGGTCCGCTATGGGTCAGCTATGGGTCCGCTATGGGTCCGCTATGGGGCAGCTATGGATCCGCTATGGGTCCGCTATGGGTTCGCTATGGGGCAGCTATGGATCCGCTATGGGTCCGCTATGGGCCCGCTATGGGGCAGCTATGGGGCAGCTATGGGTCTATTATAGGACAGCTGTGGGACAGCTGTGGGACTATCATAGGGCAGCTATGGGGCAGCTATGGGGTGGTTATAGTACAGCTATGGGTTAGCTATGGGTCCGCTATGGGTCCGCTATGGGTTAGCTATGGGGCAGCTATGGGGCAGCTATGGGTCCGCTATAGGGCAGCTATGGGTCCGCTATGGGTCTGCTATGGGTCCGCTATGGGGCAGCTATGGGTCCGCTATGGGGCAGCTATGGGTCCGCTATGCATCCGCTATGGGTCCGCTATGGGTCCGCTATGGCTCCGCTATGGGGCAGCTATGGGTCCGCTATGGGGCAGCTATGGGTCCGCTATGCGTCCGCTATGGGTCCGCTATGGGGCAGCTATGGGTCCGCTATGGGTCAGCTATGGGTCCGCTATGGGTCCGCTATGGGTCAGCTATGGGTTCGCTATGGGTCCGCTATGGGTCAGCTATGTGTCCGCTATGGGTCCGCTATGGGTCCGCTATGGGGCAGCTATGGGTCCGCTATGCGTCCGCTATGGGTCCGCTATGGGTCCGCTATGGGTCCGCTATGGGTCAGCTATGGGTTCGCTATGGGTCCGCTATGGGTCCGCTGTGAGGCAGCTATGGGTCAGCTATGGGTCCGCTATGGGTCCGCTATGGGGCAGCTATGGGTCCGCTATGCGTCCGCTATGGGTCCGCTATGGGTCCGCTATGGGTCAGCTATGGGTCCGCTATGGGGCAGCTATGGGTTAGCTATGGGTCCGCTATGGGTCCGCTATGGGGCAGCTATGGGTCCGCTATGCGTCCGCTATGGGTCCGCTATGGGTCAGCTATGGGTCCGCTATGGGTCCGCTATGGGTCAGCCGTGGGTCCGCTATGGGTCCGCTATGGGTCCGCTATGGGTCAGCTATGGGTCAGCTATGTGTCCGCTATGGGTCAGCTATGGGTCCGCTATGGGTCAGCTATGGGTCCGCTATGGGTCCGCTATGGGTCAGCCGTGGGTCCGCTATGGGTCCGCTATGGGTCCGCTATGGGTCCGCTATGGGTCAGCTATGGGTCCGCTATGGGGCAGCTATGGGTTAGCTATGGGTCCGCTATGGGTCCGCTATGGGGCAGCTATGGGGCAGCTATGGGTCCGCTATGGGTCCGCTATGGGTCCGCTATGGGGCAGCTATGGGTCAGCTATGTGTCCGCTATGGGTCCGCTATGGGTCCGCTATGGGGCAGCTATGGGTCAGCTATGTGTCCGCTATGGGTCAGCTATGGGTCCGCTATGCGTCCGCTATGGGTCCGCTATGGGTCCGCTATGGGTCAGCTATGGGTTCGCTATGGGTCCGCTATGGGTCCGCTGTGAGGCAGCTATGGGTCAGCTATGGGTCCGCTATGGGTCCGCTATGGGTCCGCTATGGGTCCGCTATGGGGCAGCTATGGGTCCGCTATGGGGCAGCTATGTGTCCGCTATGGGGCAGCTATGGGTCCGTTATGGGGCAGCTATGGGTTAGCTATGGGTCCGCTATGGGTCCGCTATGGGTCCGCTATGGGCCCGCTATGGGGCAGCTATGGGTCTATTATAGGACAGCTGTGGGACAGCTGTGGGACTATCATAGGTCAGCTATGGGGCAGCTATGGGGTGGTTATAGTACAGCTATGGGTTAGCTATGGGTCCGCTATGGGTCCGCTATGGGTTAGCTATGGGTCCGCTATGGGGCAGCTATGGGGCAGCTATGGGTCCGCTATGGGTCTGCTATGGGTCCGCTATGGGTCCGCTATGGGGCAGCTATGGGTCCGCTATGGGGCAGCTATGTGTCCGCTATGGGGCAGCTATGGGTTAGCTATGGGTCCGCTGTGAGGCAGCTATGGGTTAGCTATGGGTCCGCTATGGGTCCGCTATGGGTCCGCTATGGGGCAGCTATGGGTCCGCTATGGGTCTGCTATGGGTCGGATAGGGTCAGCTCTGGGTCAGCCATGGGTCCGCTATGGGTCTGCTATGGGTCAGCCATGGGTCCGCTATGGGTCAGCTATGGGTCCGCTATGGGTCCGCTATGGGTCCGCTATGGGTCAGCCGTGGGTCCGCTATGGGTCCGCTATGGGTCCGCTATGGGTCAGCTATGGGTCAGCTATGTGTCCGCTATGGGTCAGCTATGGGTCCGCTATGGGTCCGCTATGGGTCCGCTATGGGTCAGCCGTGGGTCCGCTATGGGTCAGCCGTGGGTCCGCTATGGGTCAGCTATGGGTCCGCTATGGGGCAGCTATGGGTCAGCCGTGGGTCAGCGCGGGTGTGGTGTGTGCAGGCGGAGGAGCTGCGCGCGCGGGCGCGTGAGCTGGAGGAGCGGGAGCGGCGCGAGAGCAAGAAGTTGGCGGACGAGGAAGCGCTGCGGCGTCTGCGCGCGGCCGAGGAAAGCATCGAGCACCTGCAGCGCCGCCTCGCCGCCACCAAGCAGGTCGGCCCCTTTAAGGGGCGGGGCTCGGGGAAGGGGGCGGGGCTTGGAGAAAAAAGGCGGGGCTTGGGGAAGGGGGCGCGGCTCTGATGGGGGGGGCTGGGGGAGGGGGCGGGGCTTGGAGAAAGGGTGGGGCTTGCGGAGGGGGCGGGGCTTGGGGAGGGTCGTGGCTTGGGAGGGGGCGGGGCTTGGGGAGGGGGCGGGGCTTGGAGAAAAAAGGCGGGGCTCGGGGATGGGGCGGGGCTTGCGGAGGGTCGTGGCTTGGGAGGGGGCGGGGCTTGGGGAGGGGGCGGGGCTTGGAGAAAAAGGCGGGGCTCGGGGAAGGGGGCGCGGCTCTAACGGGGGGGCTGGGGGAGGGGGCGGGGCTTGGAGAAAGGGGCGGGGCTTGGAGAAAGGGTGGGGCTTGGGGAGGGGGCGGGGCTTGGAGAAAGGGCGGGGCTCAGGGAGGGGGCGGGGCTTGCGGAGGATCGGGGCTTGGGGAGGGGGCGGGGCTTGGGGAGGGGGCGGGGCTTGGAAAAAAAGGCGGGGCTCGGGGAAGGGGGCGCGGCTCTGACGGGGGGCTGGGGGAGGGGGCGGGGCTTGGAGAAAGGGCGGGGCTCGGGGAGAAGGCGGGGCTTGAGGAGGGTCGTGGCTTGGGGAGGGGGCGGGGCTTGGGGAGGGGGCGGGGCTTGGAGAAAAAAGGCGGGGCTCGGGGAAGGGGGCACGGCTCTGACGGGGGGGCTGGGGGAGGGGGCGGGGCTTGGAGGAAGGGGCGGGGCTTGGAGGAGTGGCGGGGCTTGGAGAAAGGGTGGGGCTTGGGGAGGGGGCGGGGCTTGGAGAAAGGGCGGGGCTCGGGGAGGGGGCGGGGCTCTGACGGGGGGGCTGGGGGAGGGCGGGGCTTGGGGAGGGGGCGGGGCTTGGAGAAAAAAGGCGGGGCTCGGGGAAGGGGGCGTGGCTCTGATGGGGGGGCTGGGGGAGGGGGCGGGGCTTGGAGGAAGGGGCGGGGCTTGGAGAAAGGGTGGGGCTTGTGGAGGGGGCGGGGCTTGAGGAGGGGGCGGGGCTTGGAGAAAGGGCGGGGCTCAGGGAGGGGGCGGGGCTTGCAGAGGATCGGGGCTTGGGGAGGGGGCGGGGCTTGGGGAGGGAGTGGGGCTTTAGGGGGGCGGGGCTCTGGGAGGGGGGGCTCCGGGAGGGGGCGGGGCTTGGGAAAGGGGGCGGGGCTCTGGGAGGGGGCCTCGGGGTGGGGGTGGGGCTTGCAGAGGGGGTGGGGCTTGTGGAGGAGGGCGGGGCTTGGAGAAAGGGCGGGGCTCAGGGAGGGGGCGGGGCTCGGGGGAAAAGTAGCGGAGGGGGCGGGGCTTGGGGAGGGGGCGGGGCTTGGTGAAAGGGGGCGGGGCTTGGAGAAAGTGCGGGGCTTGCAGAGGGAGTGGGGCTTGGGATAGGGGGCAGGGCTTGGAGAAAGGGCGGGGCTTACAGAGGGAGCGGGGCTTGGGACTGGGGTGGGGCTTGGAGAGGGGCGGGGCTTGGAGAAAGGGTGGGGCTAGGGGAGGGGGCGGGGCTTGGGGAGGGCCCAGGGCTTGGGGGGGTATAAGTTTTGGAGGGGGGCGGGGCTTGCAGAGAGGGTGGGGCTTGGGGTAGGGGGCGGGGCTTGCAGAGGGAGCGGGGCTTGGGGTTGGGGTGGGGCTTGGAGAGGGGCGGGGCTTGGAGAAAGGGCGGGGCTCTTGGGGGAGGGTGCGGGGCTCTTGGGGAGGGGGCGGGGCTCTTGGGGAGGGGCGGGGCTTGGGGAGGGGGGACATGGGGATGGGGCAGGGCTCGGAGAGGGGGCGGGGCTGGCAGAAGAGGCGGGGCTTGTAGAGAGGGTGGGGCTTGTGAAGGGGGCGGGGCTTGCTCATGGGGGCTTTAAAGGGGGGCTGGGGCATAGCTGGGGGGCGGGGCTTGTGGAGGGGGGCTTTCAAGAGTGGGCGGGGCTTAGAGGTTGGTTCTAAAGGGCGGCGTGGCTTCTAGGAAGGGGCGGGGCTTATCGAATTTGAATAAGGAGGAGTGGCTCCTAAAGGGGGCGGGGCTTCTAGGAGGAGCTATATAAGGGGGGAGGGGGGCTTCTCAAGGGGGAGGGGCTTCTCAAGGGGGAGGGGCTTCTCAAGGGGGAGGGGCTTCTTGTTCGGTCGCCCACCTTTCATTGCGTGTGTCCCCCTCCCCGTCCATCCCCGTCCATCCCCGTGGCAGGAGGAGGAGGCGCTGCTGTCGGAGATGGACGTGACGGGCCAGGCGTTCGAGGACATGCAGGAGCAGAACCTGCGGCTGCTGCAGCAGCTGCGCGAGAAGGACGACGCCAACTTCAAGCTGATGTCGGAGCGCATCAAGGCCAACCAGATCCACAAGCTGCTGCGCGAGGAGAAGGACGAGCTGGCCGAGCAGGTGCTGGCCCTCAAAGCGCAGGTACCTCAAAGAGCGAGGGGGAGGGGGGGGTGGGGAGGGGAGGGCGGCACCCGAAGGGGGAGGGGGAGGACCCGCAGCGTGGAGGACGTGGGGATCGGGTCGGGGTGTGGGGCTTGGAGGACCGAGAACGTGGGGAGGAGGTGAGAACTTGGAGGGTGTGGAGCTTGGAGGGCCTAGAACGTGGCGGTGTGGAGCTTGGAGGACCAAGAATGTGGGAGGTGTTGAGCTTGGAGGACCTAGAACGTGGGGAGGAGCTGAGAACTTAAAGGATATGGAGCTTGGAGGACCAAGAATGTGGGGGGTATAGAGCTCGGAGGACCAAGAATGGGGGGGTGTTGAGCTTGGAGGACCTAGAACGTGGGGAGGAGCTGAGAACTTGGAGGATATTGAGCTTGGAGGACCAAGAATGTGGGGGTGTTGAGCTTGGAGGACCTAGAACGTGGGGAGGAGGTGAGAACTTGGAGGATATGGAGCTTGGAGGACCAAGAATGTGGGGGTGTTGAGCTTGGAGGACCTAGAACGTGGGGAGGAGGTGAGAACTTGGAGGATATGGAGCTTGGAGGACCAAGAATGTGGGGGTGTTGAGCTTGGAGGACCTAGAACGTGGGGAGGAGCTGAGAACTTGGAGGATATGGAGCTTGGAGGACCTAGAGTGTGGGAGGTGTTGAGCTTGGAGGACCGAGAATGTGGGGAGGAGGTGAGAACTTGGAGGATATGGAGCTTGGAGGGCCTAGAACGTGGGGGTGTAGGGCTTGGAGGACCGAGAACGTGGGGAGGAGGTGAGAACTTGGAGGATATGGAGCTTGGAGGACCTAGAGTGTGGGAGGTGTTGAGCTTGGAGGACCAAGAACGTGGGGAGGAGCTGAGAACTTGGAGAGTGTTGAGCTTGGAGGACCTAGAACGTGGGAGGTGTGGAGCTTGGAGGACCAAGAATGTGGGGGATGTTGAGCTTGGAGGACCTAGAACGTGGGGAGGAGCTGAGAACTTGGAGGATATGGAGCTTGGAGGACCTAGAGTGTGGGAGGTGTTGAGCTTGGAGGTCCGAGAATGTGGGGAGGAGGTGAGAACTTGGAGGATATGGAGCTTGGAGGACCTAGAGTGTGGGGGGCATAGAGTTTGGAGGACCCAGAACATGGGAGGTGTTGAGCTTGGAGGACTGAGAACGTGGGGAGGAGGTGAGGACTTGGAGGGTGTTGAGCTTGGAGGGCCTAGAACGTGGGGGTGTGGAGCTTGGAGGACCTAGAACGTGGGGAGGAGCTGAGAACTTGGAGGATATGGAGCTTGGAGGACCTAGAACGTGGGGGTGTGGAGCTTGGAGGACCGAGAACGTGGGGAGGAGGTGAGAACTTGGAGGATATGGAGCTTGGAGGACCTAGAGTGTGGGAGGTGTTGAGCTTGGAGGACCGAGAATGTGGGGAGGAGGTGAGAACTTGGAGGATATGGAGCTTGGAGGACCTAGAGTGTGGGGGGTATAGAGTTTGGAGGACCCAGAACATGGGAGGTGTTGAGCTTGGAGGACTGAGAACGTGGGGAGGAGGTGAGGACTTGGAGGGTGTTGAGCTTGGAGGGCCTAGAACGTGGGGGTGTGGAGCTTGGAGGACCTAGAACGTGGGGAGGAGCTGAGAACTTGGAGAGTGTTGAGCTTGGAGGACCTAGAACGTGGGGGTGTGGAGCTTGGAGGACCTAGAACGTGGGGAGGAGGCGAGAACTTGGATCTCTTGGCGCTATGGGGTCTGTGTGGGTTCCCATGGATCTATGGGGCGCTATGGGGCGCTGTGGGGTCTGTGTGGGTCTCTGTGGGGTCTGTGTGGGTCCCTATAGAGTCTGTGGGTCCCTGTGGGTCTCTATGGGGTCTGTGGGTCTCTGTGGGTCCCTATGGGGTCTGTGTGGGTCCCTATCGGATCTGTGTGGGTCCCTATGGGGTCTGTGTGGGTCCCTGTGGGTCCCCATGGATCTATGGGGCGCTATGGGGCGCTGTGGGGTCTGTGTGGGTCCCTATGGTGTCTGTGTGGGTCCCTATAGAGTCTGTGGGTCCCTCTGTGTCTCTATGGGGTCTGTGGGTCTCTATGGGTCCCTATGGGGTCTGTGGGTCCCTATGGGGTCTGTGTGGGTCCCTGTGGGTCCCCATGGATCTATGGGGCGCTGTGGGGTCTGTGTGGGTCCCTATAGAGTCTGTGGGTCCTTATGGGGTCTGTGTGGCTCTCTATGAGGTCTGTGGGTCCCTATGGGGTCTGTGTGGGTCCCTGTGGGTCCCCATGGATCTATGGGGCGCTATGGGGCGCTGTGGGGTCTGTGTGGGTCTCTGTGGGGTCTGTGTGGGTCCCTATAGAGTCTGTGGGTCCCTGTGGGTCTCTATGGGGTCTGTGGGTCTCTGTGGGTCCCTATGGGGTCTGTGTGGGTCCCTATCGGATCTGTGTGGGTCCCTATGGGGTCTGTGTGGGTCCCTGTGGGTCCCCATGGATCTATGGGGCGCTATGGGGCGCTATGGGGTCTGTGTGGGTCCCTATGGGGTCTGTGTGGGTCCCTATAGAGTCTGTGGGTCCCTCTGTGTCTCTATGGGGTCTGTGGGTCTCTATGGGTCTTTATGGGGTCTGTGGGTCCCTATGGGGTCTGTGTGGGTCCCTGTGGGTCCCCATGGATCTATGGGGCGCTATGGGGCGCTGTGGGGTCTGTGTGGGTCCCTGTGGATGTATGGGGCGCTGTGGTTCCCTATGGGGTCTGTGTGGGTCCCTATAGAGTCTGTGGGTCCTTATGGGGTCTGTGTGGCTCTCTATGAGGTCTGTGGGTCCCTATGGGGTCTGTGTGGGTCCCTATGGGGTCTGTGTGGGTCCCTGTGGGTCCCCATGGATCTATGGGGCGCTGTGGGGCGCTGTGGGGTCTGTGTGGGTCCCTATGGGGTCTGTGTGGGTCCCTATAGAGTCTGTGGGTCCTTATGGGGTCTGTGTGGCTCTCTATGAGGTCTGTGGGTCCCTATGGGGTCTGTGTGGGTCCCTGTGGGTCCCCATGGATCTATGGGGCGCTATGGGGCGCTGTGGGGCGCTGTGGGGCAGGTGGACGCGCAGCTGCTGGTGGTGCAGAAGCTGGAGGAGAAGGAGCGGGTGCTGCAGGGGTTCTATGGGGTCTGTGTGGGTCCCTATGGGGTCTGTGTGGGTCCCTGTGGGTCCCCATGGATCTATGGGGCGCTATGGGGCGCTGTGGGGCGCTGTGGGGCAGGTGGACGCGCAGCTGCTGGTGGTGCAGAAGCTGGAGGAGAAGGAGCGGGTGCTGCAGGGGTTCTATGGGGTCTGTGTGGGTCCCTATGGGGTCTGTGTGGGTCCCTGGGGGTCCCCATGGATCTATGGGGCGCTATGGGACGCTGTGGGGTCTGTGTGGGTCCCTATGGGGTCTGTGTGGGTCTCTATGGGGTCTGTGTGGGTCCCTATAGAGTCTGTGGGTCCCTGTGTGTCTCTATGGGGTCTGTGGGTCTTTATGGGTCCCTATGGGGTCTGCGTGGGTCCCTATCGGATCTGTGTGGGTCCCTATGGGGTCTGTGTGGGTCCCTATGGGGTCTGTGTGGGTCCCTGTGGGTCCCCATGGATCTATGGGGCGCTGTGGGGTCTGTGTGGGTCCCTATAGAGTCTGTGGGTCCTTATGGGGTCTGTGTGGCTCTCTATGGGGTCTGTGTGGGTCCCTATGGGGTCTGTGTGGGTCCCTGTGGGTCCCCATGGATCTATGGGGCGCTATGGGGCGCTGTGGGGTCTGTGTGGGTCCCTATGGTGTCTGTGTGGGTCCCTATAGAGTCTGTGGGTCCCTCTGTGTCTCTATGGGGTCTGTGGGTCTCTATGGGTCCCTATGGGGTCTGTGGGTCCCTATGGGGTCTGTGTGGGTCCCTATGGGGTCTGTGTGGGTCCCTGTGGGTCCCCATGGATCTATGGGGCGCTGTGGGGTCTGTGTGGGTCCCTATGGGGGTCTGTGTGGGTCTCTATGGGGTCTGTGTGGGTCCCTATAGAGTCTGTGGGTCCTTATGGGGTCTGTGTGGCTCTCTATGAGGGTCTGTGGGTCCCTATGGGGTCTGTGTGGGTCCCTATGGGGTCTGTGTGGGTCCCTGTGGGTCCCCATGGATCTATGGGGCGCTATGGGGCGCTGTGGGGCGCTGTGGGGCAGGTGGACGCGCAGCTGCTGGTGTGCAGAAGCTGGAGGAGAAGGAGCGGGTGCTGCAGGGGTTCTATGGGGTCTGTGTGGGTCCCTATGGGGTCTGTGTGGGTCCCTATGGGGTCTGTGTGGGTCTCTATGGGGTCTGTGTGGGTCCCTATAGAGTCTGTGGGTCCTTATGGGGTCTGTGTGGCTCTCTATGAGGTCTGTGGGTCCTATGGGGTCTGTGTGGGTCCCTGTGGGTCCCCATGGATCTATGGGGCGCTATGGGGCGCTGTGGGGTCTGTGTGGGTCTCTGTGGGGTCTGTGTGGGTCCCTATAGAGTCTGTGGGTCCCTGTGGTCTCTATGGGGTCTGTGGTCTCTGTGGGTCCCTATGGGGTCTGTGTGGGTCCCTATCGGATCTGTGTGGGTCCCTATGGGGTCTGTGTGGGTCCCTGTGGGTCCCCATGGATCTATGGGGCGCTATGGGGCGCTGTGGGGTCTGTGTGGGTCCCTATGGGGTCTGTGTGGGTCCCTATAGAGTCTGTGGGTCCCTCTGTGTCTCTATGGGATCTGTGGGTCTCTATGGGTCTGTGGGTCTCTGTGGGTCCCTATGGGTCTGTGTGGGTCCCTGTGGGTCCCCCATGGATCTATGGGGCGCTGTGGGGGTCTGCGTGGGTCCCCTATGGGGTCTGTGTGGGTCTCTATGGGGTCTGTGTGGTCCCTATAGAGTCTGTGGGTCCTTATGGGGTCTGTGTGGGCTCTCTATGAGGTCTGTGGGTCCTATGGGGTCTGTGTGGGTCCCTATGGGGTCTGTGTGGGTCCCTGTGGGTCCCCATGGATCTATGGGCGCTATGGGGCGCTGTGGGGTCTGTGTGGGTCCCTATGGGGTCTGTGTGGGTCTCTATGAGGTCTGTGTGGGTCCCTATAGAGTCTGTGGGTTCCTGTGGATCTCTATGGGGTCTGTGGGTCCCTGTGGGGTCTGTGTGGGTCCCTGGGGGTCCCCATGGATCTATGGGGCGCTATGGGGCGCTGTGGGGTCTGTGTGGGTCCTGTGGATGTATGGGGCGCTGTGGTTCCCTATGGGGTCTGTGTGGGTCCCTATAGAGTCTGTGGGTCCTTATGGGGTCTGTGTGGCTCTCTATGAGGTCTGTGGGTCCCTATGGGGTCTGTGTGGGTCCCTGTGGGTCCCCATGGATCTATGGGGCGCTGTGGGGTGCTGTGGGGTCTGTGTGGGTCCCTATGGGGTCTGTGTGGGTCCCTATAGAGTCTGTGGGTCCCTGTGTGTCTCTATGGGGTCTGTGGGTCTCTATGGGTCCCTATGGGGTCTGTGTGGGTCCCTATGGGGTCTGTGTGGGTCCCTGTGGGTCCCCATGGATCTATGGGGCGCTATGGGGCGCTGTGGGGCGCTGTGGGGCAGGTGGACGCGCAGCTGCTGGTGGTGCAGAAGCTGGAGGAGAAGGAGCGGGTGCTGCAGGGGTTCTATGGGGTCTGTGTGGGTCCCTATGGGGTCTGTGTGGGTCCCTGTGGGTCCCCATGGATCTATGGGGCGCTATGGGGCGCTGTGGGGCGCTGTGGGGCAGGTGGACGCGCAGCTGCTGGTGGTGCAGAAGCTGGAGGAGAAGGAGCGGGTGCTGCAGGGGTTCTATGGGGACTGTGTGGGTCCCTATGGGGTCTGTGTGGGTCCCTGGGGGGTCCCCATGGATCTATGGGGCGCTATGGGACGCTGTGGGGTCTGTGTGGGTCCCTATGGGGTCTGTGTGGGTCTCTATGGGGTCTGTGTGGGTCCCTATAGAGTCTGTGGGTCCCTGTGTGTCTCTATGGGGTCTGTGGGTCTTTATGGGTCCCTATGGGGTCTGCGTGGGTCCCTATCGGATCTGTGTGGGTCCCTATGGGGTCTGTGTGGGTCCCTATGGGGTCTGTGTGGGTCCCTGTGGGTCCCCATGGATCTATGGGGCGCTGTGGGGTCTGTGTGGGTCCCTATAGAGTCTGTGGGTCCTTATGGGGTCTGTGTGGCTCTCTATGGGGTCTGTGTGGGTCCCTATGGGGTCTGTGTGGGTCCCTGTGGGTCCCCATGGATCTATGGGGCGCTATGGGGCGCTGTGGGGTCTGTGTGGGTCCCTATGTGTCTGTGTGGGTCCCTATAGAGTCTGTGGGTCCCTCTGTGTCTCTATGGGTCTGTGGGTCTCTATGGGTCCCTATGGGGTCTGTGGGTCCCCTAATGGGTCTGTGTGGGTCCCTATGGGGTCTGTGTGGGTCCCTGTGGGTCCCATGGATCTATGGGGCGCTGTGGGTCTGTGTGGGTCCCTATGGGGTCTGTGTGGGTCTCTATGGGGTCTGTGGGGTCCCTATAGAGTCTGTGGGTCTTATGGGGTCTGTGTGGCTCTCTATGAGGTCTGTGGGTCCCTATGGGGTCTGTGTGGGTCCCTGTGGGTCCCCATGGATCTATGGGGCGCTATGGGGCGCTGTGGGGCGCTGTGGGGGCAGGTGGACGCCAGCTGCTGGTGGTGCAGAAGCTGGAGGAGAAAGGAGCGGGTGCTGCAGGGCAGTTTGGCGGCCGTGGAGAAGGAGGTGGCACTGCGGTCGCAGGCGCTCGAGCTCAACAAGAGGAAGGTGGGCGCTTGGGGGGCCACTTGGGGGGCGGGGGGGGCACTTGGGGGGCCAGAGAGGGGGCAATTGGGGGACGGGGGTGCGCTTAGGAGGGCCAGGGGGGGCTTGGGGGGCCAGAGAGGGGGCAATTGGGGGGCAGATGGGGGGCGGGGGGGGCACTTGGGGGGCCGGGTGGGGCACTTGGGGGCCGGGTGGGGCACTTGGGGGGCGGGGGGGGCACTTGGGGGGCCGAGGGGGGCAATTGGGGAGCCGAGGGGGGCAATTGGGGAGCCGGGGGGGGCACTTGGGGGCAGAGGGGGGTGTCACTTGGGGGGCAGGGGGGGCACTTGGGGGGCGGGGGGGGCACTTGGGGGGCGGGGGGGGGCGCTTGGGGGCCGGGGGGGGCACTTGGGGGCCGGGGGGGGCACTTGGGGGGCCGAGGGGGGCAATTGGGGAGCCGGGGGCGGGCACTTGGGGGCAGAGGGGGGGGGCACTTGGGGGGCAGGGGGGGCACTTGGGGGCCGAGGGGGGCAATTGGGTTGCCGGGGGGGGCACTTGGGGGGCAGAGGGGGGTGTCACTTGGGGGGCAGGGGTGTCACTTGGGGGGTGGGGGGGGCACTTGGGGGGCGAGGGGGGCACTTGGGGGGCAGGGTGGTCATTTGGGGGGCCAAGTGGGGCACTTGGGGGCGGGTGGGGGGCACTTGTGGGGCAGGGGGGGCACTTGGGGGGCAGAGGGGGTGGACACTTGCAGGGCAGGGGGGGCACTTGGGGGGCAAGGGGTGTCACTTGGGGGGCGGCACTTGTGGGGAGTGGCACTTGTGGGGCGGGGGGGGCACTTAGGGGGCAGGGGGGCACTTTGGGGGGCCGAGTGGGGCACTTGGGGGGCGGGGGGGGGCACTTGGGGGTAGAGCATGGGGCACTTTGGGGGCAGCAAGGGGCACTTGGGGGTGGGGGGGGACTTGGGGGGCGGGGGGGGGCACTTGGGGGGCAGGGGGGCACTTGTGGGGCAGATGGTGGGGGCACTTGGGGGGCAGAGGGGGCACTTGTGGGGCAGATGGTGGGGGCACTTGGGGGGCAGAGGGGGCATTTGTGGGGCAGATGGTTGGGGCACTTGGGGGGCAGGGGGGGCACTTGGGGGGCAGATGGTGGGGGCACTTGGGGGGCAGAGGGGGCACTTTTGGGGACAGGGGGGGCACTTGTGGGGCAGAAGGGGTGGTACTTGGGGGGCCGGAGGTGGGGCTCTTGGGGGGCAGAGTGTGGGGCGCTTGGGGGGCTGGAGGGGGGGCACTTGGGGGGCGGGGGTGGGGGGCAGGTGGGGGGGCACTTGGGGGGCAGTGGGGGGCACTTGTGGGTCAGAGGGGGCACTTGGGGGGCGGAGTGTGGGGGACTTGGGGGGGGGACCTGTGACCCCAAACTGTGACCCCAAGCGATCCCGTGACCCCATGTGACCCCAAGTGACCCCGTGACCTGAAGTGACCCTGTGACCCGAAGTGACCCCATGACCCCAAGGGACCCCGTGACCCCAAGTGACCCTGTGACCCCAAGTGACCCCGTGACCCCAAGTGACCCCATGACCCCAAGTGACCCCTTGACCCCAAGTGACCCCGTGACCCCAAGTGACCCCGTGACCCCAAGTGACCCCGTGACCCCGTGACCCCAAGTGATCCTGTGACCTCAAGTGACCCCATGTGACCCAAGTGACCCTGTGACCCCAAGTAACCCCAAGTGACCCATGTGACCCCGTGACCCCAAGTGACCCCGTGACCCCAAGTGACCCTGTGACCCCAAGTGACCCAGTGACCCCAAGTGACCCCTTGACCCGAAGTGACCCCGTGCCCCCAAGTGACCCCGTGACCTCAAGTGACCCCATGTGACCCAAGTGACCCCAAGTAACCCCAAGTGACCCATGTGACCCCGTGACCCCAAGTGACCCCTTGACCCCAAGTGACCCCGTGCCCCCAAGTGACCCCGTGACCTCAAGTGACCCCATGTGACCCAAGTGACCCCGTGACCCCATGTGACCCCGTGACCCCAAGTGACCCCGTGACCCCATGTGACCCCAAGTGACCCCGTGACCCCAAGTGACCCCGTGACCCCAAGTGACCCATGTGACCCCGTGACCCCAAGTGACCCCGTGACCCCCGGTTGACCTTTGACCCCGGGCAGGCGGTGGAGGCGGCGCAGTTGGCGGAGGACCTGCGGGCGCAGGGAGAGCACCTCCAGAACAGAGTGCGCGAGATGCAGTGCTGCGCCACCGAGAACCGCGCCGCCAAAGACAAGGAGGCGCTGGGGCTGAAGAGGGCGCAGGTGTGGGGAGATGTGGGGCAGGGGGTGGGGAGATGTGGGGCAGGGGGTGGGGAGATGTGGGGCAGGGGGTGGGGAGATGTGGGGCAGGGGGTGGGGAGATGTGGGGCTGAAGAGGGCGCAGGTGTGGGGAGATGTGGGGCAGGGGGTGGGGAGATGTGGGGCAGGGGGTGGGGAGATGTGGGGCAGGGGGTGGGGAGATGTGGGGCAGGGGGTGGGGAGATGTGGGGCTGAAGAGGGCGCAGGTGTGGGGAGATGTGGGGCAGGGGGTGGGGAGATGTGGGGCAGGGGGTGGGGAGATGTGGGGCAGGGGGTGGGGAGATGTGGGGCTGAAGAGGGCGCAGGTGTGGGGAGATGTGGGGCAGGGGGTGGGGAGATGTGGGGCAGGGGGTGGGGAGATGTGGGGCAGGGGGTGGGGAGATGTGGGGCAGGGGGTGGGGAGATGTGGGGCTGAAGAGGGCGCAGGTGTGGGGAGATGTGGGGCAGGGGGTGGGGAGATGTGGGGCAGGGGGTGGGGAGATGTGGGGCAGGGGGTGGGGAGATGTGGGGCAGGGGTTGGGGAGATGTGGGGCTGAAGAGGGCGCAGGTGTGGGGAGATGTGGGGCAGGGGGTGGGGAGATGTGGGGCTGAAGAGGGTGCAGGTGTGGGGAGATGTGGGGCAGGGGGTGGGGAGATGTGGGGCAGGGGGTGGGGAGATGTGGGGCTGAAGAGGGCGCAGGTGTGGGGAGATGTGGGGCAGGGGGTGGGGAGATGTGGGGCTGAAGAGGGTGCAGGTGTGGGGAGATGTGGGGCAGGGGGTGGGGAGATGTGGGGCTGAAGAGGGCGCAGGTGTGGGGAGATGTGGGGCAGGGGGTGGGGAGATGTGGGGCAGGGGGTGGGGAGATGTGGGGCTGAAGAGGGCGCAGGTGTGGGGAGATGTGGGGCAGGGGGTGGGGAGATGTGGGGCAGGGGGTGGGGAGATGTGGGGCTGGGGGTGGGGAGATGTGGGGCTGAAGAGGGCGCAGGTGTGGGGAGATGTGGGGCAGGGGGTGGGGAGATGTGGGGCAGGGGGTGGGGAGATGTGGGGCTGAAGAGGGCGCAGGTGTGGGGAGATGTGGGGCAGGGGGTGGGGAGATGTGGGGCAGGGGGTGGGGAGATGTGGGGCTGAAGAGGGCGCAGGTGTGGGGAGATGTGGGGCAGGGGGTGGGGAGATGTGGGGCAGGGAGTGGGGAGATGTGGGGCTGAAGAGGGCGCAGGTGTGGGGAGATGTGGGGCAGGGGGTGGGGAGATGTGGGGCTGAAGAGGGCGCAGGTGTGGGGAGATGTGGGGCAGGGGGTGGGGAGATGTGGGGCAGGGGGTGGGGAGATGTGGGGCTGAAGAGGGCGCAGGTGTGGGGAGATGTGGGGCAGGGGGTGGGGAGATGTGGGGCAGGGGGTGGGGAGATGTGGGGCAGGGAGTGGGGAGATGTGGGGCAGGGGGTGGGGAGATGTGGGGCTGAAGAGGGCGCAGGTGTGGGGAGATGTGGGGCAGGGGGTGGGGAGATGTGGGGCTGAAGAGGGCGCAGGTGTGGGGAGATGTGGGGCAGGGGGTGGGGAGATGTGGGGCAGGGGGTGGGGAGATGTGGGGCAGGGGGTGGGGAGATGTGGGGCTGAAGAGGGCGCAGGTGTGGGGAGATGTGGGGCAGGGGGTGGGGAGATGTGGGGCAGGGGGTGGGGAGATGTGGGGCAGGGGGTGGGGAGATGTGGGGCTGAAGAGGGCGCAGGTGTGGGGAGATGTGGGGCAGGGGGTGGGGAGATGTGGGGCTGAAGAGGGCGCAGGTGTGGGGAGATGTGGGGCAGGGGGTGGGGAGATGTGGGGCTGAAGAGGGCGCAGGTGTGGGGAGATGTGGGGCAGGGGGTGGGGAGATGTGGGGCAGGGGGTGGGGAGATGTGGGGCTGAAGAGGGCGCAGGTGTGGGGAGATGTGGGGCAGGGGGTGGGGAGATGTGGGGCAGGGGGTGGGGAGATGTGGGGCAGGGAGTGGGGAGATGTGGGGCAGGGGGTGGGGAGATGTGGGGCTGAAGAGGGCGCAGGTGTGGGGAGATGTGGGGCAGGGGGTGGGGAGATGTGGGGCTGAAGAGGGCGCAGGTGTGGGGAGATGTGGGGCAGGGGGTGGGGAGATGTGGGGCTGAAGAGGGCGCAGGTGTGGGGAGATGTGGGGCAGGGGGTGGGGAGATGTGGGGCTGAAGAGGGCGCAGGTGTGGGGAGATGTGGGGCAGGGGGTGGGGAGATGTGGGGCTGAAGAGGGCGCAGGTGTGGGGAGATGTGGGGCAGGGGGTGGGGAGATGTGGGGCTGAAGAGGGCGCAGGTGTGGGGAGATGTGGGGCAGGGGGTGGGGAGATGTGGGGCAGGGGGTGGGGAGATGTGGGGCTGAAGAGGGCGCAGGTGTGGGGAGATGTGGGGCAGGGGGTGGGGAGATGTGGGGCAGGGGGTGGGGAGATGTGGGGCTGAAGAGGGCGCAGGTGTGGGGAGATGTGGGGCAGGGGGTGGGGAGATGTGGGGCAGGGGGTGGGGAGATGTGGGGCAGGGGGTGGGGAGATGTGGGGCTGAAGAGGGCGCAGGTGTGGGGAGATGTGGGGCAGGGGGTGGGGAGATGTGGGGCAGGGGGTGGGGAGATGTGGGGCAGGGGGTGGGGAGATGTGGGGCTGAAGAGGGCGCAGGTGTGGGGAGATGTGGGGCAGGGGGTGGGGAGATGTGGGGCTGAAGAGGGCGCAGGTGTGGGGAGATGTGGGGCAGGGGGTGGGGAGATGTGGGGCAGGGGGTGGGGAGATGTGGGGCAGGGGGTGGGGAGATGTGGGGCAGGGGGTGGGGAGATGTGGGGCTGAAGAGGGCGCAGGTGTGGGGAGATGTGGGGCAGGGGGTGGGGAGATGTGGGGCTGAAGAGGGCGCAGGTGTGGGGAGATGTGGGGCAGGGGGTGGGGAGATGTGGGGCAGGGGGTGGGGAGATGTGGGGCAGGGGGTGGGGAGATGTGGGGCTGAAGAGGGCGCAGGTGTGGGGAGATGTGGGGCAGGGGGTGGGGAGATGTGGGGCAGGGGGTGGGGAGATGTGGGGCTGAAGAGGGCGCAGGTGTGGGGAGATGTGGGGCAGGGGGTGGGGAGATGTGGGGCAGGGAGTGGGGAGATGTGGGGCTGAAGAGGGCGCAGGTGTGGGGAGATGTGGGGCAGGGGGTGGGGAGATGTGGGGCAGGGGGTGGGGAGATGTGGGGCTGAAGAGGGCGCAGGTGTGGGGAGATGTGGGGCAGGGGGTGGGGAGATGTGGGGCTGAAGAGGGTGCAGGTGTGGGGAGATGTGGGGCAGGGGGTGGGGAGATGTGGGGCAGGGGGTGGGGAGATGTGGGGCTGAAGAGGGCGCAGGTGTGGGGAGATGTGGGGCAGGGGGTGGGGAGATGTGGGGCTGAAGAGGGCGCAGGTGTGGGGAGATGTGGGGCAGGGGGTGGGGAGATGTGGGGCAGGGGGTGGGGAGATGTGGGGCAGGGGTTGGGGAGATGTGGGGCTGAAGAGGGCGCAGGTGTGGGGAGATGTGGGGCAGGGGGTGGGGAGATGTGGGGCTGAAGAGGGTGCAGGTGTGGGGAGATGTGGGGCAGGGGGTGGGGAGATGTGGGGCAGGGGGTGGGGAGATGTGGGGAGATGTGGGGCAGGGGGTGGGGAGATGTGGGGCAGGGGGTGGGGAGATGTGGGGCTGAAGAGGGCGCAGGTGTGGGGAGATGTGGGGCAGGGGGTGGGGAGATGTGGGGAGATGTGGGGCAGGGTGTGGGGCAGGAGGAGCTGCCATGTCTGCGTTGCTGTGGTCCCTATGGGTTTCTATGGCGTCCCTATGGGTCTCTATGGGTTTTTTGGGGTCCCTATGGGTTTTTTGGGGTCTCTGTGGGTCTCTATGGGGCGCTGTGGGTCGCTATGGATCGCTATGGGTCGCTATGGGTCGCTGTGGGTCGCTATGGGTCGCTATGGGGCAGGAGGAGCTGTCATGTCTGCGTTGCTGTGGTCCCTATGGGTTTCTATGGCGTCCCTATGGGTCTCTGTGGGTTTTTTGGGGTCCCTATGGGTTTTTTGGGGTCCCTATGGGTTTTTTGGGGTCCCTATGGGTTTTTTGGGGTCTCTATGGGTCGCTGTGGGTCGCTGTGGGTCGCTATGGGTCGCTGTGGGGCAGGAGGAACTGCCATAGCTGTGTTGCTGTGGTCTCTATGGGTTTCTATGGCGTCCCTATGGGTCTCTATGGGTTTTTTGGGGTCCCTATGGGTTTTTTGGGGTCTCTATGGGGCACTGTGGGTCGCTATGGGTCGCTATGTGTCGCTATGGGTCACTGTGGGTCGCTATGGGTCGCTGTGGGGCAGGAGGAGCTGCCATGTCTGCGTTGCTGTGGTCCCTATGGGTTTCTATGGCGTCCCTATGGGTCTCTGGGTTTTTTGGGGTCCCTATGGGTTTTTTGGGGTCCCTATAGGTTTTTTGGGGTCTCTATGGGGCGCTGTGGGTCGCTATGGGTCGCTGTGGGGCGCTGTGGGTCGCTATGGGTCGCTGTGGGTCGCTGTGGGTCGCTATGGGTCGCTGTGGGGCAGGAGGAACTGCCATAGCTGTGTTGCTGTGGTCCCTATGGGTTTCTATGGCGTCCCTATGGGTCTCTATGGGTTTTTTGGGGTCCCTATGGGTTTTTTGGGGTCTCTATGGGGCACTGTGGGTCTCTATGGATCGCTGTGGGGCGCTGTGGGTCGCTATGGGTCGCTGTGGGTCGCTGTGGGTCGCTATGGGTCGCTGTGGGTCAGGAGGAGCTGTCATGTCTGCGTTGCTGTGGTCCCTATGGGTTTCTATGGCGTCCCTATGGGTCTCTGTGGGTTTTTTGGGGTCCCTATGGGTTTTTTGGGGTCTCTATGGGTCGCTATGGGTCGCTGTGGAGCGCTGTGGGGCACTGTGGGTCGCTATGGGTCACTGTGGGTCGCTATGGGTCGCTATGGGGCAGGAGGAGCTGCCATGTCTGCATTGCTGTAGTCCCTATGGGTTTCTATGGCGTCCCTATGGATCTCTATGGGTTTTTTGGGGTCCCTATGGGTTTTTTGGGGTCTCTATGGGTCGCTATGGGTCGCTGTGGAGCGCTGTGGGGCACTGTGGGTCGCTATGGGTCCCTGTGGGTCGCTATGGGTCGCTATGGGGCAGGAGGAGCTGCCATGTCTGCATTGCTGTAGTCCCTATGGGTTTCTATGGCGTCCCTATGGATCTCTATGGGTTTTTTGGGGTCCCTATGGGTTTTTTGGGGTCCCTTTGGGTTTTTTGGGGTCCGTATGGGGCGCTGTGGGTCTCTATGGGTCGCTGTAGGTCGCTATGGGTTACTGTGGGTCGCTATGGGTCGCTGTGGGGCAGGAGGAGCTGTCATGTCTGCGTAGCTGTGGTCCCTATGGGTTTCTATGGCGTCCCTATGGGTCTCTATGGGTTTTTTGGGGTCCCTATGGGTTTTTTGGGGTCTCTGTGGGTCTCTATGGGTCGCTGTGGGTCGCTATGGGTCGCTATGGGTCGCTGTGGGTCACTGTGGGTCGCTATGGGTCGCTATGGGGCAGGAGGAGCTGCCATGTCTGCGTTGCTGTGGTCCCTATGGGTTTCTATGGCGTCCCTATGGGTCTCTATGGGTTTTTTGGGGTCCCTATGGGTTTTTTGGGGTCCCTATGGGTTTTTTGGGGTCCCTATGGGGCGCTGTGGGTCGCTATGGGTCGCTGTGGGTCGCTATGGGTCGCTGTGGGTCGCTGTGGGTCGCTATGGGTCGCTGTGGGGCAGGAGGAACTGCCATAGCTGTGTTGCTGTGGTCCCTATGGGTTTCTATGGCGTCCCTATGGGTCTCTATGGGTTTTTTGGGGTCCCTATGGGTTTTTTGGGGTCCGTATGGGGCGCTGTGGGTCGCTATGGGGCGCTGTGGGTCGCTGTGGGTCGCTGTGGGTCGCTATGGGTCGCTATGGGTCGCTATGGGGCAGGAGGAGCTGCCATGTCTGCGTTGCTGTGGTCCCTATGGGTTTCTATGGCGTCCCTATGGGTCTCTATGGGTTTTTTGGGGTCCCTATGGGTTTTTTGGGGTCTCTGTGGGTCTCTATGGGGCGCTGTGGGTCGCTGTGGGGCGCTGTGGGTCGCTATGGGTCGCTGTGGGTCGCTGTGGGTCGCTATGGGTCGCTGTGGGGCAGGAGGAGCTGCCATGTCTGCGTTGCTGTGGTCCCTATGGGTTTCTATGGCGTCCCTATGGGTCTCTATGGGTTTTTTGGGGTCCCTATGGGTTTTTTGGGGTCCCTATGGGTCTCTATGGGTCGCTATGGGTCGCTATGGGTCGCTATGTGTCGCTATGGGTCACTGTGGGTCGCTATGGGTCGCTATGGGGCAGGAGGAGCTGCCATGTCTGCGTTGCTGTGGTCCCTATGGGTTTCTATGGCATCCCTATGGATCTCTATGGGTTTTTTGGGGTCCCTATGGGTTTTTTGGGGTCCCTATGGGGCGCTGTGGGTCGCTATGGGTCGCTATGGGTCGCTGTGGGGCAGGAGGAGCTGTCTCGGCTGCGCCGTAAGCTGGAGAAGCAGCGCAAGGTGGAGGTCTACGCCGACGCGGATCAGATCCTGCAGGAGGAGATCAAGGAGTACCGCGTGAGTGCGGCACCGAGGTTATGGGGCGCGGGGCGGGGGGATATGGGGTGGGGGGTGGGGGGTGGGGGGTTATGGGGTTATGGGGTGGGGGGATATGGGGTGGGGGGTATGGGGTGGGGGTTATGGGGTTATGGGGCGCAGGGTGGGGGGTTATGGGGCGCGGGGCGGGGGGATATGGGGTGGGGGTATGGGGTGGGGGGTTATGGGGTTATGGGGCGCGGGGTGGGGGGTTATGGGGTGGGGGTATGGGGTGGGGGTTATGGGGTTATGGGGCGCGGGGTGGGGGGTTATGGGGTGGGGGGTTATGGGGTGGGGGGTATGGGGTTATGGGGCGCGGGGTGGGGGGATATGGGGTGGGGGTATGGGGTGGGGGGTTATGGGGTGGGGGTTATGGGGTTATGGGGCGCGGGCTGGGGGGATATGGGGCGCGGGGTGGGGGGTTATGGGGCACGGGGTGGGGGGATATGGGGTGGGGGGTTATGGGGTTATGGGGCGCGGGGTGGGGGGATATGGGGTGGGGGTATGGGGTGGGGGTATGTGGTGGGGGGTTATGGGGTGGGGGGTTATGGGTTTATGGGGCGCGGGGTGGGGGGATATGGGGTGGGGGGATATGGGGTGGGGGTATGGGGTGGGGGGTTATGGGGTTATGGGGTGGGGGGATATGGGGTGGGGGGTTATGGGGTGGGGGGTTATGGGGTTATGGGGTGGGGGGTTATGGGGTGGGGGGATATGGGGTGGGGGTTATGGGGTTATGGGGCGCGGGGTGGGGGGTTATGGGGTGGGGGGTATGGGGTTATGGGGCGAGGGGTGGGGGGATATGGGGTGGGGGGTATGGGGTGGGGGGTATGGGGTTATGGGGCGCGGGGTGGGGGATATGGGGTGGGGGTATGGGGTGGGGGGTTATGGGGTGGGGGGATATGGGGTGGGGGGTGGGGGGTTATGGGGTGGGGGGATATGGGGTGGGGGGTTATGGGGTGGGGGGTATGGGGTGGGGGGTATGGGGTTATGGGGCGCGGGGTGGGGGGATATGGGATGGGGGGTATGGGGTGGGGGTTATGGGGTTATGGGGCGCGGGGTGGGGGGTTATGGGGCGTGGGGTGGGGGGTTATGGGGTGGGGGGTTATGGGGTGGGGGGTATGGGGTTATGGGGCGCGGGGTGGGGGGATATGGGGTGGGGGGTTATGGGGTGGGGGTATGGGGTGGGGGGTTATGGGGTGGGGGGTTATGGGGTTATGGGGCGCGGGGTGGGGGATATGGGGTGGGGGGTTATGGGGTGGGGGGTATGGGGTTATGGGGCGCGGGGTGGGGGGTTATGGGGTGGGGGGTGGGGGGTTATGGGGCGTGGGGTGGGGGGTTATGGGGTGGGGGTTATGGGGTGGGGGTTATGGGGTTATGGGGCGCGGGGTGGGGGGATATGGGGCGCGGGGTGGGGGGTTATGGGGCACGGGGTGGGGGGATATGGGGTGGGGGGTTATGGGGTTATGGGGCGCGGGGTGGGGGGATATGGGGTGGGGGGTTATGGGGTGGGGGTATGGGGTGGGGGTATGGGGTGGGGGGTTATGGGGTGGGGGGTATGGGGTTATGGGGCGCGGGGTGGGGGGTTATGGGGTGGGGGGTTATGGGGTGGGGGTATGGGGTGGGGGTATGGGGTGGGGGGTTATGGGGTGGGGGGTATGGGGTTATGGGGCGCGGGGTGGGGGGTTATGGGGTGGGGGGTATGGAGTGGGGGGTTATGGGGTGGGGGTTATGGGGTTATGGGGCGCGGGGTGGGGGGTTATGGGGTTATGGGGTGTGGGGTGGGGTTGTGGGGTTATGGGGTGTGGGGTGCGGGGCAGGAGGTTATGGGGTGAGGGGTGGGGGGGTGTGGGACAGCTATGAGACTTTTATAGGTCTGCTATGGGGCAGCTATGGGGCAGCTATGGGGCAGCTATGGGTCCGCTATGGGTCTGCTATAGGGCAGCTGTGGGTCCGCTATAGGGCAGCTGTGGGTCCGCTATGGGGCAGCTATGGGTCTATTATAGTACAGCTATGAGACTTTTATAGGTCTGCTATGGGGCAGCTATGGGGCAGCTCTGGGTCCGCTATGGGTCATCCATGGGTCAGCTATGGGTCCGCTATGGGGCAGCTATGGGTCCGCTATGGGTCATCCATGGGTCAGCTATGGGGCCGCTCTGGGTCCGCTATGGGGCAGCTATGGGTCCGCTATGGGGCAGCTATGGGTCCGCTATGGGTCTATTGTAGGACACCTATGGGACAGCTATGGTACTGTTACAGGTCAGCTCTGGGTCCGCTATGGGGCAGCTCTGGGTCCGCTATGGGTCAGCTATGGGTCCGCTGTGGGTCCGCTGTGGGTCCGCTATGGGTCGGCTGTGGGTCTGCCCCGCAGGCACGGCTGACGTGCCCACTATGGGGCAGCTATGGGTCTATTATAGTACAGCTATGGGACTGTTATAGGGCAGCTATGGGGCAGCTATGGGTCCGCTGTGGGTCCGCTATGGGTCCGCTGTGGGTCTGCTATGGGTCCGCTATGGGTCATCCATGGGTCAGCTATGGGTCCGCTATGGGTCCGCTATGGGTCATCCATGGGTCAGCTATGGGTCCGCTATGGGTCCGCTATGGGTCTGCTGTGGGTCCGCTATGGGTCCGCTGTGGGTCCGCTATGGGGCAGCTATGGGTCCGCTATGGGTCCGCTGTGGGTCCGCTATGGGTCGGCTGTGGGTCTGCCCCGCAGGCGCGGCTGACGTGCCCGCTATGGGGCAGCTATGGGTCTATTATAGTACAGCTATGGGACTGTTATAGGGCAGCTATGGGGCAGCTATGGGTCCACTATGGGTCCGCTATGGGGCAGCTCTGGGTCCGCTATGGGTCCGCTCTGGGTCCGCTATGGGGCAGCTATGGGGCAGCTATGGGTCCGCTATGGGTCATCCATGGGTCAGCTATGGGTCCGCTATGGGTCTATTGTAGGACACCTATGGGACAGCTATGGGACTGTTATAGGTCAGCTATGGGGCAGCTATGGGTCTGCTGTGGGTCCGCTATGGGTCCGCTGTGGGTCCGCTATGGGGCAGCTATGGGTCCGCTATGGGTCCGCTATGGGTCCGCTGTGGGTCTGCCCCGCAGGCGCGGCTGACGTGCCCACTATGGGTCAGCTATGGGTCCGCTATGGGGCAGCTATGGGGCAGCTATGGGTCCGCTATGGGTCCGCTATGGGTCCGCTATGGGTCTGTTGTAGGACACCTATGGGACAGCTATGGGACTGTTACAGGTCAGCTATGGGGCAGCTATGGGTCCGCTATGGGGCAGCTATGGGTCCGCTATGGGGCAGCTGTGGGTCCGCTATGGGTCCGCTATGGGTCCGCTATGGGTCTATTGTAGGGCACCTATGGGACAGTTATGGTACTGTTACAGGTCAGCTATGGGGCAGCTATGGGTCCGCTATGGGGCAGCTATGGGTCCGCTATGGGTCAGCTATGGGTCCGCTGTGGGTCCGCTATGGGTCGGCTGTGGGTCTGCCCCGCAGGCGCGGCTGACGTGCCCGCTATGGGGCAGCTATGGGTCTATTATAGTACAGCTATGGGACTGTTATAGGGCAGCTATGGGGCAGCTATGGGTCCACTATGGGTCCGCTATGGGGCAGCTCTGGGTCCGCTCTGGGTCCGCTATGGGGCAGCTATGGGGCAGCTATGGGTCCGCTATGGGTCATCCATGGGTCAGCTATGGGTCCGCTATGGGTCTATTGTAGGACACCTATGGGACAGTTATGGTACTGTTACAGGTCAGCTATGGGGCAGCTATGGGTCCGCTGTGGGTCCGCTATGGGTCCGCTGTGGGTCCGCTATGGGGCAGCTATGGGTCCGCTGTGGGTCCGCTATGGGTCTGCTGTGGGTCCGCTATGGGTCAGCTATGGGTCAGCTATGGGTCCGCTATGGGGCAGCTATGGGTCCGCTATAGGGCAGCTATGGGTCCGCTATGGGTCCGCTATGGGTCTGCTATGGGTCCGCTATGGGTCATCCATGGGTCAGCTATGGGTCCGCTATGGGTCCGCTATGGGCAGCTATGGGTCCGCTATGGGGCAGCTATGGGTCCGCTGTGGGTCCGCTATGGGTCCGCTATGGGGCAGCTATGGGGCAGCTATGGGTCCGCTATGGGTCATCCATGGGTCAGCTATGGGTCTGCTATGGGTCTATTGTAGGACACCTATGGACAGTTATGGTACTGTTACAGGTCAGCTATGGGCAGCTATGGGTCCGCTATGGGGCAGCTATGGGTCCGCTATGGGTCCGCTCTGGGTCCGCTGTGGGTCCGCTATGGGTCGGCTGTGGGTCTGCCCCACAGGCGCGGCTGACGTGCCCGTGCTGCAACGCGCGCAAGAAGGACGCGGTGCTGACCAAGTGTTTCCACGTCTTCTGCTTCGAGTGCGTGCGCAGCCGCTACGACACGCGCCAGAGGAAGTGCCCCAAGTGCAACGCCGCCTTCGGAGCCCACGACTTCCACCGCGTCTACATCAGCTGAGCCGCCCCACCGCTCTGCCCATAAGTGGCCCCGTAGCGCTGCCCCACGGCTGCCCACAAGTGGAGCCCGAGGGCGGCGTGGGGCGGCGTGGGGTGCCATTGTTGGTGTGTTTGTGTCCAGATGGCCCCATAGCTGCCTCACCTCTGCCCCATAGTCACCCCATAGCTGCCCCACATCTGCCCCATAGCTGCCCCATAAGTGGCCCCATAGCTCTGCCCCACGGCTGCCCCACAAGTGGAGCCCGAGGGCGGCGTGGGCGGCGTGGGGTGCCACTGTTGGTGTGTTCGTGTCCAGATGTCCCCATAGCTGCCCCATAGCTGCCCCACATCTGCCCCACATCTGCCCCATAGCTGCCCATAGCTGCCCCATAGCTGCCCCATAAGTGGCCCCATAGCTCTGCCCCACGGCTGCCCCACAAGTGGAGCCCGAGGGCGGCGTGGGGTGCCACTGTTGGTGTGTTCGTGTCCAGATGTCCCCATAGCTGCCCCACCTCTGCCCCTCAGTGGCCCCACATCTGCCCCATAGCTGCCCCACACCTGCCCCACATCTGCCCATAGCTGCCCCACGGCTCTGCCCCATAGCTCTGCCCCACGGCTGCCCCACAAGTGGAGCCCGAGGGCAGCGTGGGGTGCCTGTGTTGGTGTGTTCGTGTCCAGATGTCCTCATAGCTGCCCCACATCTGCCCCTCAGCTGCCCTACATCTGCCCCATAGCTGCCCCACACCTGCCCCATAGCTGCCCCATAAGTGGCCCCATAGCTCTGCCCCACGGCTGCCCCACAAGTGGAGCCCGAGGGCGGCATGGGCGGCGTTGGGTGCCACTGTTGGTGTGTTCGTGTCCAGATGGCCCCATAGCTGCCTCACCTCTGCCCCATAGTCACCCCATAGCTGCCCCACATCTGCCCCATAGCTGCCCCATAAGTGGCCCCATAGCTCTGCCCCACGGCTGCCCCACAAGTGGAGCCCGAGGGCGGCGTGGGGCAGCGTGGGGTGCCTGTGTTGGTGTGTTCGTGTCCAGATGTCCTCATAGCTGCCCCACATCTGCCCCATAGCTGCCCCACATCTGCCCCATAGCTGCCCCACATCTGCCCCATAGCTGCCCCATAGCTGCCCCATAAGTGGCCCCGTAGCGCTGCCCCACGGCTGCCCCACAAGTGGAGCCCGAGGGCGGCGTGGGGCGGCGTGGGGTGCCATTGTTGGTGTGTTTGTGTCCAGATGTCCTCATAGCTGCCCCACATCTGCCCCATAGCTGCCCCACACCCCCCACACCTGCCCCATAGCTGCCCCATTGCTGCCCCACGGCTCTGCCCCATAGCTCTGCCCCACAGCTGCCCCACAAGTGGAGCCCGAGGGCGGCGTGGGGTGCCTGTGTTGGTGTGTTCGTGTCCAGATGTCCCCATAGCTGCCCCACATCTGCCCTTCAGTGGCCCCACATCTGCCCCATAGCTGCCCCACACCTGCCCCATAGCTGCCCCATAGCTGCCCCATAAGTGGCCCCATAGCTCTGCCCCACAGCTGCCCCACAAGTGGAGCCCGAGGGCGGCGTGGGGTGCCACTGTTGGTGTGTTCGTGTCCAGATGTCCCCATAGCTGCCCCACATCTGCCCCTCAGTGGCCCCACATCTGCCCCATAGCTGCCCCACATCTGCCCCATAGCTGCCCCACGGCTCTGCCCCATAGCTCTGCCCCATAGCTGCCCCATAAGTGGACCCTGAGGGCGCCCCTGGGCGGCGTTGGGTGCCATTGTTGGTGTGTTCGTGTCCAGATGGCCCCATAGCTGCCCCACATCTGCCCCATAGCTGCCCCATAGCTGCCCCATAGCTGCCCCATGGCTCTGCCCCATAGCTCTGCCCCACAGCTGCCCCACAAGTGGAGCCCGAGGGCGGCGTGGGGTGCCACTGTTGGTGTGTTCGTGTCCAGATGTCCCCATAGCTGCCCCATAGCTGCCCCACATCTGCCCCATAGCTGCCCCATAGCTGCCCCACGGCTCTGCCCCATAGCTCTGCCCCACGGCTGCCCCACAAGTGGAGCTCGAGGGCGGTGTGGGGCAGCGTGGGGTGCCATCTTTGGTTTGTTCGTGTCCAGATGTCCCCATAGCTGCCCCACATCTGCCCCATAGCTGCCCCATAGCTCTGCCCCATAGCTGCCCCACGGCTGCCCCACAAGTGGAGCCCGAGGGCGGCGTGGGGTGCCATTGTTGGTGTGTTCGTGATCCCTGGTTGCGTTTGAGGGGCCCCACATCTGCCCCACAGCTGCCCCACATCTGCCCCACCTCTGCCCCATAGCTGCCCCATAAGTGGCCCCATAGCTGCCCCACAAGTGGAGCCTGAGGGCGCCCATTGTTGGTGTGTTCATGTCCCCGGGTCCCCATAGCTGCCCCACATTTGCCCTATAGTCACCCCATAGCTGCCCCATAGCTGCCCCATAGCACCCCATAGAACCCACGGGCGCCCCATAGCTCCTGTACGTGCCCCATAGCACCTGTGGGCGCCCCATAGCGCCCCATAGCACCCTGGGGTGCCCCATAGCTCCTGAGGGCGCCCCATAGCTCCTGTGGGCGCCCTATAGCGCCCCATAGCACCCACGGGTGCCCCACAAGTGCCCTTTCCCCCCCCCCCAATACAGCGCTTTGATCCATCCCTATGGGTCCGTGTGGTTCTTTGAGGGGGGGGGGGAGGGGAGGGAGACCATAGAGAGGTGGGGGAGGGGCTAGAGTGTCCCTCTTGGATCATAGAGGTGTGGGTGTGCGGTGCTGGAGGACCATAGAGATGGACGGTGGTAACCATAGAGTGTTGGAGGACTGTTGTTCTAGAGAGCCCCAGTGGGGGGTCCTGGAGGACCATAGAGGCGGAAGGTGGTAACCATAGAGTGTTGGAGGACTGTTGTTCTAGAGAGCCCCAGTGGGGGGTCCTGGAGGACCATAGAGACGGACGGTGGTAACCATAGAGTGTTGGAGGACTGTTGTTCTAGAGAGCCCCAGTGGGGGTCCTGGAGGACCTCCTTGAAACGGAACCTTGTGCCGAACCATAGAGTCCTGGAGGACTTTCTCTCCTAGAGTGGCCCAGAAAGGGACCATAGAGTCCCGGAGGACTTTCCTCCTAGAGTGTCCCAGAATGGGATCATAGAGTGCCGGAGGATCTCCCCTTAAGGTAACCCGGGGAAAACCATAGAGTCCTGGAGGACTTTCTTTCCTAGATTGTCCCAGAATGGGATCATAGAGTCCCGGAGGACCTCCCCTTGAGGTAACCCGGGGGAAACCATAGAGTCCTGGAGGACTTTCTTTCCTAGAGTGTCCCAGAATGGGATCATAGAGTCCAGGAGGACCTCCCCTTAGAGTAACCCGGGGAAAACCATAGAGTCCTGGAGGACTTTCTTTCCTAGAGTGTCCCAGAATGGGATCATAGAGTCCAGGAGGACCTCCCCTTAGAGTAACCCGGGGAAAACCATAGAGCCCTGGAGGACTTTCCTCCTAGAGTGGCCCGAAAAGGGATCATAGAGTCCCGGAGGACCTCCCCGTAGGTAACCCGGGGGAAACCATAGAGTCCTGGAGGACTTTCCTCCTAGAGTGTCCCAGAAGGGGATCATAGAGTCCCGGAGGACCTCCCCTTGAAGTAACCCGGTGAAAAACCATAGAGTCCCGGAGGACCGTCCTCCCAGCACTTCCTCAATCGGACGCCATAGAGTTACCGGAAGTCCATCCCAGAGCGCCGCCGGAAGTCGCTGTCAGCAAGACGATGGCGGAATTGTCGGGTACAGAGCGGCCCCGATC
>JAUPFR010000284.1:0-43182 GCA_036925125.1 Oreortyx pictus | reverse complement strand
AGCATGTGCCTCTATCCAGAGCCTGCAATATCCTACTGCCCCTAGAAGCTTCCTCAGTTCCCTTTCTGTTCTAGGCAGGGGTAGCTCAATAATTCCCTGAATCCTATCTGGGGTTATTCTGCTATTTCCCCTGGAGAGCAAGTGTCCCTTCTCAATCCACCCTTCTGTCTTCTGAAGCTTCCTTTGCACGTCGGCCAGGCTGTAGTCAGAAGATGGGTATTTAAAAGCCCTTAGGCAAGAGTCTCCTCGCTGTCCGTCCCTGAATACCTTCACATCCTGTCTTTGTCTCCAGAAATTCACTTCGACTTGCCCTCACTTCCTTGGGCCCTCACTTCCTTGGGCACGTCACGCGACAAAGTATTACATGCATATTCATGCTGGCTAAACAGAATTTCCTAGCTATACTCTGTCAGCGGTTTACGGGCTGGTTCAGCCCAGTTCCGTGACGATTGGTGCGGGGCACCCAAGGACCCACACCCTGGGAAAGGGGACGGGGGAAACGGAAAAGGAAAAAGGGAGATGGGCCTAGAAACAAAACAGTGGCCATGAGCTGAGGAGGAAAGCTGATTTACTAAATATGATGTCAGCAAAATAGCAATATAATACAATATAATTGGTATTGAAGCTAATAAATCAAAGAAAATGAGCAAGAGGGAGTGTCCTACGCTAACGCTGAAGGCGAGACAGCAGCGAGCACCCACTGCTGGGTGGATCCCCAAAGGGAAGAGTTTCTCGTGACACACAAACAGTTTTTATCTTTCCTTCTGAGCAGAAAAACACATATACATATATATATATAAATATACAAAGCAACACAAAGTCCCCTGGGGAACACAATTGTTCTCTTCTGAGACAGGTACACCCATAACTATCGATGATCCATGGGGCTGGAGCATTAACTCTTTAATTCTCAGTGCACTATATGATGTTATGATGTGGAATACCAATACCAAAAATCATAAAACCATGACATTCCACCCCTTGTTCCGCATCACTACGTTATGCTTGATATACATATTTACAGAACAGTGATTAACATGCATTAGATACACACACACACACACCCCATATATACATGTATGTACATGGAATTACTGAGTGCACTCCCCCAATATCAAATTCCCTTGCGGTACACATTGCACATCCCCATTCTTCTGCATCACCTACCAAGTGGACCCAGGTCCATGAGCAAAGAGTTCCACGGAGAGGTCTGCCCTTTCCAGAAGCTGGAAGGACCCATACCGCTTTCCCCAACGTGTTTTTACTACGTACTACAGATAATGCACTTCAGCTGAGACATTTGCCTCGCCCTTTGTTCCAGCACAGCCCCCTGGGCTCTTTACTGGAGAGCCCTGTTATATCCCCTACCCCCATCACAGCTAGTTTAAAGCTCTCTCAATGAGTCCAGCTAGCTCCTGGGCTAGAATTCATTTCCCCCTTTGGGACAGGTGCATTCCATCAGCGGATAACAGCCAGGAGCTGAGTAAACTGCCCCGTGGTCAAAAAACCCAAAGTGTCTGTCTCTACACCAGCCTCTCAGCCAATTATTCATCACCTGTGTTTTCCTAGCCCATTCCGTGTCCTTCACCGCCCCAGAAGGTATGGAAGCAAATACCACTTGTGCTCCCACACCTTGAACTAATCGTCCTAGACCCCTGAAATCTCTTTTCATAGTTCGTAGGCTTCTTTGAGTTATTTCACTGCTGTCTGCTTGAACTATGAGCAACGGATAGTAGTCATCGGGGTGTATCAGATCTGGGAGTCTTCTAGTTATGTCTCTGACCCGGGCCCCAGGGAGACAGCACACTTCCCTACGGCTTGGGTCTGGTCTGCAAATGGGGCCCTCAGTACCCCTGAGAAGGGAGCCACCCACCACAATCACCTTTCTTTCCTTCTTGGCAGCGGCAGTCTCAATGCATGGAGTCGACTGCCTTGCCATTGGTGACTTCTTGGGAGAATCTTCCCGCTCCTCTCCCCTTATTTCTCCTTCAACGTCCAACGCTGCAAACCTATTGCTTAGAGGGACTTGAGGACACGATGTAGGCAGAGGGGGAGATCGCCTACAGTACCGAGCAGGGACTTTCTGCCAGCCCTCCTCATCCCTCAGAACCCCCCCCTCAACCTGACGGGGGCAGGTCAGGGAGTCCACCACCAAATTTGGGGTATCTCCCGGGTGCCTTTCTCTCTGGCACTTGAGGGAGCTACTCCACCAGTCAATCTCCCGCTCGCAGTCCCTGATGGCCCTCAGTCTCTCAACCTCCTCTTTCAGTTCTATCACCATGCTAAGCAGATCTTCAACCTGTTCACACCTCATGCAGGAGATCTGCTTGCCATTGAATCATGAGAACAGCTTCTCTACAGTAAAGACAACTGTAAATCATCCAGAAACAAAGGTGCTACTCCCTGCTGATTTATCTGTTGGGCCAGATGTGTTACACAAACAGTTAAGAAAGCAGGACAGACATCCTGGCGTCCCAACAAGATAATCAAACAGATGCCATTCTTAATGGTGAGGAGCTCTCCCCCTTTAGGGTTTGAAAATTTACAGCAAAACAGACTCTTAGGTTTAATCCCATAATATACCAGATAACCAGAGTTTGGAATGTGATGAATATGTATGTGCTATATCTTTAAATATGTACTCATTTCTCTCTTTGGTGTGCATGTTTGGTGGAGAGATCCCCCATGCACCCAGTGCTGTAATAAAGGGAATACCTGCTTGACATATTGCATTGGTGTGTCAGGTTACTTTGTCGGATTTCTCGGCATCAATTGGCGAGCCAGGCAGGAGTCTCTGCTCGACTGCAGGATCCGCTGAGAGGGGGACTCCCCAGGCGCCCACTGGCTGCTTGTCTGGAGGGGGACTCCAACTCTCAGACGGATCACCACGGGAGCAGACAAGATCCTCTGGACAAAAAGATAATCCCTAGGTCTGGATTCTCTTTCTCTTCTCTTTCCTTCCTTTCTTTGGTAAAGGCCTTGGGGAAAAGGCACTCGTAAGTCGGGTTGGGCAACGCAGAGTGCGCGGCGTAAGACTGTGTATCAGCCCTGAGGGCACTGAACTGGTTCGGCACGGGACGGAAACCGTGACTCTGCTTAAAAGGGAATTAGGCCCTGGCACAGTAGCCGCCAGGAAGGACATTTACAACTGAGGGTAGAACTGTCATTGTAGCGTTGTACTGTCAGGAGGAGCTTGCCATGAAAGTGACTACTGAAAAGAGTAAGTGTCTGGATTATATTTCTTTTCTGTACTTCTAGGAATTGTGTTTGCTATCATTGCTGTCTGTGTAATTGTTAAATGTTTGTGCTGTGAAAACATTGCTTGTGGAATTCCACTCCCTGTGTAAAACCCCTGTCTTGCTGAGAGATATTGGTCACAGCTCTTGCCCAGGGAATTCGGTGTTCCCATGCCCTGGGGAAGTAGGCAGATTCCATTGCTCAGCAAGAGGATTCTTATAGCAAATCCCAGACTATAATAAGAGCAACTGAAGTAAACGACCAATATGGGACAAAGGGTTTCTAAAGAAATCCCGAAAAAGACCCCCCTGGGTTGTATTTTGGCTCACTGGAAAAACATCGCTGGGGAACCAGGGGGAACATTGAATAAGAAAACACTCATCAAGTATTGTAATCAATGGTGGTTACTGTATAAATTGGGGGATGGGAAAGCTGGGTTCTTAATGGGACACTGAATTATAACACGCTTCTTCAGCTAATGTTGTTTTTAAGAAGGGAGAGTAAGTGGGATGAAGTAGCATATGCAGATACGTTCTTTACCTTGAGAAATCACCCCGAATGGCAAAAAGAATGTGGGATTAACCAGGCTCCACAGGATCCTTTGGTATTAGCTTTGGAAAAAGAAAAAGGGGAAAAGAACAGAAGGTTGAAACGATGCTGTTCAGCATGTAGCATTGGGGAAAGGTGTTTGAAAGTAAAAATGGAGGAGGAGAGGCTGGAAGATTACACCTCCCCCCCCCCCCCCTCAGGAGGAGGAGGGAGGGCAAGACAGTAAAGATAATGACAGGAAAGCTGAAACTCAGGAAGGAATCTACACAGCTATTACATCCCGTACTCGGAGTAAGGTGGGACCGATTATACAAGCTCCTCTTAGACAGGCAATGGGTCCTGGAGGACCCATGAGAATTAAGATACCGTTTACAACAAGTGACTTAGATAATTGGAAGTGTGTAGTTCAGGAATATAGGAGTGATCCGATAGGGGTTGCTAAACGATTTGAAATGATACTAAAAACACAGGATCCTGACTGGGCAGATATAGATGCAATGCTGGATGCATTCACGGAAACAGAAAAACAATTAATTTTGAAAGCAGCCAGGACTTACGTCCAGGCCCAGATAAAATGAGGCTAGGGGAACAGGGTGAGGAGGTGGAGTTCTTAATAGATACAGGGGCTACATATTCAGTACTCAATCAAAATTAGAGCCAGAAGGGGAAAACTCTGTAAATGCAGTAGGAGCAACAGGAGAGACAGAAAAGGCTCTCTTCTTGAAGCCAATAAAATATAAAATTGGGAAGCAAGTAGGCATACATGAATTCCTATATTTACCTAACTCTCCAAAACCATTACTGGGACGAGATTTACTTGAACAATTAAAGGCAGAAATAAAATTTCAGGGGGGCAAAATAGAATTTAAAGTAGGAGAAGATAGGTTAGTAAAAATTTTGAGCCTAGCTCATATCCAGGAGAAAGGGGAGACAGGGATACCAGCTCGTGTTTTGGAACAGGTGTTCCCTGAAGTTTGGGCCACAGGACACCCAGGTAGAAGTAAAAGGGCACAACCAGTGGTAATAAAACCTAAACCTGGGGCTACTCCAATCCGGATAAAACAATATCCCTTGAAATTAGGAGATCAAAGAGGAGTAAAAGCACTAATTGATAAGTATATTCAAGAGAAATTACTAGTAGAGTGTGAGTCAGAATACAATACACCTATATTACCTATAAAAAAACCCAATGGGAAGGATTATCGACTAGTGCAAGATCTTAGAGCAATAAACAAGATAGTGGAAGACTTGTACCCAGTAGTAGCAAATCCCTATACACTGCTAACCAGGCTTAAAGCAGAATGGAAGTACTTTACAGTGTTAGACCTGAAAGATGCCTTTTTCTGTCTCCCTTTGGCTGAGGAAAGTCAGAAATTGTTTGCATTTGAATGGGAGAACCCAGACACGGGGAGAAAAACCCAGTTAACCTGGACAGTGTTACCTCAAGGATTTAAAAACAGCCCCACCATATTTGGAAATCAGCTAGCCAAAGAATTAGAAGAATGGGACCCTCCATCTAGCAATGGAGTTCTACTCCAGTATGTAGACGACCTCCTGATTGCAACCGAGACTGAAGAAGAATGCTTTCAGTGGACAGACTCGAGTCACCTATTTAGGGTACACTCTGTCGGGGGGACAGCGTGAACTAGGGAAAGAAAGAAAGGAAGCAATATGTAGAACTCCTGAACCATCTACTGCAAAGGATTTACAAACTTTCTTAGGGATGACAGGATGGTGTCGGCTATGGATAAATAATTATGGACTAATAGTGAAACCGCTGTATCAGCTGTTAAAGGAAAATCCAGTGAAATTAACTTGGAATGGGGAAGCCAAAAGAGCATTCCGGGTATTAAAACATAAACTGATGGAGGCCCCAGCTCTGGGGCTTCCAGATGTGACTAAACCATTTCTTCTGTTCTCATATGAGAAACAAGGAATAGCCCTGGGAGTCCTGGCACAGGAGCTGGGACCATACAGAAGGGCAGTTGCTTACTTCTTTAAACAATTGGATGAAGCAAGCAGAGGCTGGCCCGGATGCTTGAGAGCAGTAGCAGCAGTGATCCTGAATATACAGGAGGCACGAAAATTCACTATGGGACAACGAATAACTGTATTAGTATCACATACAGTTACTGCAGTCCTAGAACAAAAAGGGCACCACTGGCTGTCACCTTCTAGATTCCTAAAATACCAGGCGATTCTGGCTGAACAGGATGACATAACGATAATGACAGCTAATGTTGTGAATCCAGCTTCTTTCCTCAGTGAAACGACCACAGAACCAATAGTGCATGACTGCCTCCAGACGATCGAAGAAGCGTACTCCAGTCGCCTAGACCTAAAGGACCAGCCCTTGGAGGATGCTGAGATAACCTGGTTCGTGGATGGGAGCAGCTTTATACAGCAAGGTCAGCGCAAGGCTGGATATGCAGTTACTACACATCAGGGTGTAATAGAAGCACAGCCATTGCCAGCTGGGACATCAGCACAGAAGGCAGAAATTATTGCCCTGACAAGAGCTCTGGAGCTGGCCCAAGGCAAGAAGGCCAATATCTGGACTGATTCAAGGTATGCCTTTGGTGTTGTACATGCTCATGGAGCTATATGGAAAGAAAGAGGACTGTTAACAACTCAAGGGAAAGGAATTAAACATGCACCTGAGATCCTGAAGTTATTAGAAGCAGTTGGAAAACCACAGAAGATTGCAATAATGCATTGCAGAAGTCATCAGAAAGGTAACACTGAACAGGAAAGGGGAAATAATTTGGCTGATTGGGCAGCAAAAAGGGCGGCAGAACAAACAGCATCAGAATTATCCCTAGTTCCACAGAAACAGGCAAGTACCCTACTAAATGGAGTAAAACCTGTATATTCAAGGGAGGACCGTAAGTTGATAAAAGATTTAGAAGGAAAAGAAAATAAGGACTGGTTCTATACACCAGATGGAAAGCTGGTAATTCCATATCAGCTTGCATGGTTTATTGTAAAACAGGAACATAATGCTACCCACTGGGGAATAGAACCATTTTATAAATACTTAGTTGAGAAAATGGTTTGCCGAAACTTATACACCATAGCAAGTCAAGTGACAAGGCAGTGTGAAATATGTCTAAAAAAATAACCCAAATACAGTAACTAAGGTGCAGATAGGGACAATAGGAAGAGGAAATTTACCAGGCCAACAATGGCAAATAGATTTCTCAGAACTCCCTAGAAAAGGGGGGTATCGGTATATGCTGGTGTTAACAGACACCTTTTCTGGATGGCCAGAGGCGCTTTTCCCCGAAGGACAAATAAAGCAAGGGAGGTGTCAAAGATACTATTAAATGAGATGATACCTAGGTTTGGGGTGCCTGATGTGATATCATCAGATAGGGGCACACATTTTTGTGAAAAAAATAGTGCAGCAAGTCAGCAGGCTTCTGAGAATTGATTGGAAATTACATACCCCTTATAGGCCTCAAGCAAGTGGTCAAGTAGAAAAGATGAATCATTTACTAAAACAACAAATAGCCAAAATATGCCAAGAGACTAGTCTCCATTTCTAGGCAGACCTTCTGTCTGGGTCGCCACAGTCTTTTTACGGCAAGCCCTCTGTCTGGTAGCGACCATGGCACAGAAATAAGAATAATAAATAAAAAGAATAAATAAATATATATGTATGAATGATAATAATAAGATCAATAAAAATAAAATAAACAAAAAAGGAGAACACAACTGTGAGAACACAGAGACCAGTAATAAATAGGATGAATTCACAAGAGGGATAGAAATCCTACACCCTGCTACACAAGCTCCCACACTCCCACACATAGCACCTAGCTTCAGTGTAATAGAGAGGGAGTGGTACTCACACGTAGTTAGCTCCTCATTGCGCCTGGTGGGCAGCGACGCGTCCCTGAGGCCTTTTCAGAGCTGAAGGTGTGGGCGGGGGTGCCGTTTCCCGGGCAACGGCTACGCCACGTCAGCCTCTCGCGAGAGAGCTGCCGAGAGCTGAAGGGACTACCCGCTCTCCCTCGGTTCCCCCGAGACAGAAACCTCCCGAAAAAACCCCTCTGCACCTCAAAATCTGTCACTGCAGCTCCGGTTGTGCCGATCCAAAGCGGTAGAACTCGAGGACAGTTAATAAAACAGTTTGTGAGGCTGCTTTACAGCCAAAAATCATCACGAAGTTCCTCCTCCTGCCCCAAAGCTGATATTCAGTGAAAAAGAGAAAGAAACCTTTAAGGATTTGGGGGCCACAGAACCTGAAGGAAGATGAACCCTTCCAGATGGGAGGGAAGAGTTAAACAAGACAGTGACGAGGGAGCTTCAAACCGTTTTGCACCAAGGGAGTCACTGGGGAGTACAAGCTATGTGTGACGCTGTACTACAGAAATATGTGGGTGTAGGGAGATCTACCCTGGCTCAACAGGTGTGTGAAGGGTGTGCAGTATGCCAGGAGGTAAATAATAAGGCAATTCGCAGTCGACCTACAGGGGGAAGATTTCACAGAACTTCCCAAAGTGGGCAAGAGTTTTAGTACAGCATTTAAACTGGCTGGGTGGAAGCATTTCCATCAGTATCTGCTACTGCAAATGCAGAAACCAAGGTGGTTTTGGAACAAGTAGTGCCTAGGTATGGGGTGGTAGAGCACACGGATCCAGACCAAGGCGGTCATGTCACTTCACAAATCTGACACAAACTAATGCAGACTCCAGGGATTGAGTGGGAGTTTCATACCCCTTGCCATCCCTCATGTTCAGGGAAATGTGGAACGGATGGATCAGACCATCAGAAAGCACCTGACTGAGTAGGTCCTGGAGACTCGACTCCCTTGGAGCAAACGTTTGCCCTTGGCACTTCTCCAAATCCAGACAGCACCAAGGAAAGACGTGGGGGTTTCCCCATAGGAGATGTTGTTTGGATTGCCACCTCTGGGAAATAACAATGAGAGAGCACAGTTTGAAACTAAAGATGTGTTTCTTAACCACTATAGACTCTCCATGTAAAGCAGGGGATAAGGTCTGCTGGACAACCGAATATCAAGGCTGGACACAGATGCCTGGCATGTTTGATGCCTCATGGGCACAGAGATTGAAAGATCCAATTAGTATGTTTAAGGGAGCTGCCCAATCAGATTGCCAGCCCTTACAATGTAATCCAGTGACAAGAATGACTGACAAAGCTGGTGATCCTGTCAATACAGTTGAGGAATGAGCAAAGTGCGGAAGAGGTCTGAAAGATAATGCCTTAAAATTAATACTGAAAAGAAGGAACTGCAGAAATCACCATGGTATAAAGATTGAAAAAAAAGGGGGAATTGTGGGAACAGAATATTTTTTCTGCAGAAGAACAAGACAGGAATTCAGTTCGCAGTCTCTGTGGCCATCTAGCATCACAGAAATTGGAAATACATGTTATAAATGGATTAGCAACATTCGGGAATAGCAATTTATGTTTAATCAGTATGGACATATATGAAATATTTCATTGCATGACATGCCCATGGAAGTGAGGGCACCTGTGGAGGATTATGTGGAAAGTTCTGTCGAGGAAGGTGGAGAACTACATTAGAAGAAGTGACCTTGAGCAAGAAAACAAGATCTCAAGAAGGTCAAGAGCCTTGTTTCGCAGCTGTCTCAAGGTGGGTTGAGGCAGCAGGTGGGACCAAGAAGGGCTGAGGAAGAGCAGGACTAATGAGAAGGAACAAGGAAGAGCGAAGCAGCCGATCAGGAGTTGCCACTTGGCTGAGGTGGCCCAATCCGAAGTTGTTTACCACAAGAGCTGCCCATATATACTGCTCATGCCTGGAGCAAAGTGGCTTTGTGTTCTGAGCCCTCCAGGGGTGTGTGTGTGTGTGTGTATGTGTTTGTGTTATGACAGGGCAGGGCAGGGGAGAAGTCTGTGGCAAGTAGTACCAGAGCTGTAATGGTGTTCCTATAGATGCAGTCCTGGTGGCAGAAGAACAACCGTCATCTCCAGGCCCTCAGCTGATGGCTGGACTTTGCTATGAGCTGAGGGGAGGCCGTGGGTGCTGAGTGATGTGTGTACAGCTGGAAGAAGAGGGAGGGAGGAGAGAGAGGTCCAAGAAGAGGGGGTCAGCTCTGGATTGGGAGCTTTGTCTCCTTTTTGCCTGCCCCTTCTCCCCCCAGCAGGGTCATTGGGACCCCCATCCTGAGTACATCTCCAGCCATACATTTCCCTGTAGCTGCCTCAGAGCCCTTGGACAGCAGGAATAGGTCATGTGCCCTTGCCCCAGTCGGTGCCCACGGCTTCCTGTAGAGCCTTTCTAAGGAGCTGTGAGCCCAGGAGAGGTGTTGCCACCCCAGAGATGAAGGGGAAGAAAGCCAGCCAGCCAGCCCACCCGGGGTTTTGCTGCTACTGGCAAAGCTGGTCACACTGCAGTCTGTCCCCAGGTGGGTGAGAGCAGCATGCCAGGACCACCTCCCCGCTCTCCCTTTCCAGCTATACCACGTACTCGGAAGGAATGAGAAAGCTCTGCTTTATTAAACGTGTAGGGGAAGAAAAAAACGGAGGCATCAAAAGCTCTGGGGCAGCAGTCGCTAATTGCTCTTGCTGCGTCTCATCCTCCTTTGCATCAGGCGCAGCCCCTGCCTCTTGATGTCCTCCCGGGACAGGACTGGTTCTTGGTCCTCACTGAGGAAATCCGAGGGATCTGAGGGAGAAAGCGGAGAGGAGTGGGCTTAGGGGAGCTGCGGGGCCACCTCTGCCACGCCACTCCCCAGCTGCCTTGGCTCTTCCCTAAGCCCAAAACCATCTCCTGCCCTCCGAGCCTGGCACGCAGACTCAGGGGCTGATGGCACAGGATGGCTAGGAGTGCTCAGGGCCCGGGCAGCGGCCGTGGGACACGTCCCTGCCGTGCTCTCCTACCTTGCAGCCCAGAGTCTACGTCCTCCGAGGGAGTCGTCGCAGTCCTTTTCTCCATTAAATTCCTGACCTTCACAAAAATCTGTGACAGACATAGGGTTAGATCCTGGGGGTGAGGAGGGTGTCAGAACGCAAGGGGTGTCCCGTCTTGGTGCCCCTTTGGGGAACGGGGTGCTCTGCAGTGCCCAGCAGTGCCCCGGCCTTACCCCAGGGCCACCCTCCCAGCAGGGAGGACACCTCGGGATGGGCCACAGAGGACCCCCAGAGACCGAGCAAGGACAGAGCATCCACGCACCTTGTTGTCCTCGTCAGGGCTGTAGCTGTGGGCGGGCAGGGAGCCCACGTGCTGGACCAGGTGCCGCAGCTTCTGTCTGCAGTACTGCACCTTCTCGTCCACGCCTTTGAAGTCAATGCAGGGATCCTGCAGGCGAAGGACAACCGTGATGGGAACAAGGAGCTGCTTTGGGTGAGCCTGAGCCGGCGGGAGACACCCGGTCCGTGGCAGGAGGCTTGGAACTGGATGAGCTCGGAGATCCCTTCCAAGCCAAGCCATCCTGTGCTTCTGTGAAATGGTTCTTGCCACGGCTCGCGCAGCGGAGAGAGGTCGCATGGTGGGGACAGGGAGGTAGGAGCGTCCTGCCCAGCTCCTCTGCGCATCCCATACCTGCTCGGGCACGGTGATGCCGTGCAGACGGGCGACGAGGTTGTCGATGCCGTTCTCCAGGAGGGACAGCAGCTCCTGCTGCCTCAGGTACGATCCTCGCGCCTGCTCCAGCCGGGCCTCCTCCTGCTGCAGGCGCACGCGCAGCTCTGCCTCCAGTTTCCTGTAGCTGCACAGAGCCACACGTGTCCCTCTGGGTGTCCACGTGCAGAGATAGCCTGATGTGCTGCTGCACAGGCCAGGCCGCCCAGGTGGACCCACCTGCTAGCACCTGGGGGCTGGCGGAACTTGAGCCCGGCGTGCTTCAGCTCCAGCTGGCGCAGCGTGTCCACCAGGGCCTGCCGCTTCTCCTTGCACGCCCTGAATTGCTGTTCCAGTGCTGCCGTGGTCTCGTGCTGTGCCAGCAGCCTGTCGCTGATGTCCTGCAGAGGGACGGCGCGGGGGCTCGGCCACGAGGACAGAACCTCGGACGAGCCCACGAGCAGAGGGCTCGGCTGCTGGCAGGCGGCTTTTGCCCGCGGTGGCACGTTCCCTTACCCAGACGCGGGAGCACTGCACTGCAGCCTTGGTCTTCTCCATCTGCGCCGTCACAAAGGCCTTGTGCTCCAGCTGCGACCTAGAGGCTTGCGGATGGGGGCCTGGGTGGGAGGAAGGGCAACGGGGGAAGGAACCCTTCTCCTCCTCCTCCTCTGGGCCCCCGAGCCCGAGCCCAGCCCTGTGCCCTGCCAAGTGCTCACCCAGCGCCGAGTCCTGTAGCAGCACGGAGGGAACACCTGGGTCACAGCTGGCTTGCTGCAAGGAGATCCATTGTCACCGCCTGCGCTGCTGGCACCTGGGGAGGGTGGCCCTGAGCTGCCGCCCTGCCCGGCCCTGCCCCAGCTGCCACCCACTCACCGTTCTCGGGTGCTTTCTCTTGGCCTCCCTGAGCCACAGCCGGTCGCCTTTCACCTTCTGGGCTGCCAGGCAGCGCTGCATCAGCTCCTCCTCCGCCATGAACCGCGCTTCCAGCCTGGCCAGATCCCTCTGGAGCACAGCAGAGACGGAGAGAAGGGGGAAGTCAAAGCTGTGAAGGATTTCTGCCGGCCAGCCTGACTTGCGGGATGGCCAGAGAGGGCTGCTGCTGCAGCAAGGGGCTGCGTAGGAAAGCAGGGAGGACAGCGGGGCACGGAGGGCTGTCCCCAGCCCCAGGGCAGCTGACGGCCAGAAGCTGCACACCCCCTGCAGGGGCTGCTCTCACCTCGGCTGCGTCACTGGCTCTGACAACATCCGCAGCCATCAGCTCCCTGTGCTGCGCTTCCCCGTGGTACGCCCCGGCCACCGTGTGCAGCAGCTCCAGGTGCAGCAGCAGAGAGTGCAGCTCCTGGGGCACAGAGCCACCGCGTGTCACCCGCTGAGCCACGGCTCAAACAGACCTCAGCGGGACGTCCTCAGTCGCATCCCAGCCACGGAGCAGCCCTGTGGCACGCTGGGGACAGCGAGGGGCAGCTCACCCTCTTCAGGGCATCCCGCAGCGCCAGGTACGACGCGGTCACCTTCTGCCCAGCGTGGATTTTCACGCGCATCTTCTCCGTGCTGTTCTCCAGCTGGCGTATCCTCTGCGGGGTGGGACGTGGGCTGAAGCGACGCGCTGAGCGTGGGCAGTGCCGGCATTGGGAAGGGACTGCGTACCTGCACTTGCTGCTGGTGCCGCTTGCCAGCGACCCTGACGACGTCCAGCAGCTGCTGCAGCTGTTGCCGCAGTGCATCCCGGGCCCGGATCCGCTGCCTCACCTCGTGCAGCAGCGCGTTGCAGGTGTTCACCTGGTGGAAGATGCTTCTGCGCAGCTTCTCTCGGGCCTCCTGGACCGAGACCCGGGACCCAGTGAGCATCATTTAAAAAGAACTGACAACCAATCCCTCCCGCCCCAGATGCTGCGGATGCTGGCAGCGTGTGGTGGCACTGCTCTGTCCTTGCAAGAGGCCCCCGGGCAAAGCAGATCCTCTGCTGCCAGCCTGACCCTCCCTGTTACCTGCACACTTTTGCCATACAAGTACTTGTGCGCCCCGCAAAGCTCCGAGGTGACGCGCTGCTCGTGCTGCAGGCAGGAGAGGGGCAGAGAGATCCATCCGTCAGTGTCTGTCTGGGGACTGGCACAGCCTACTGCTGCTCTACGGGGCTGCTGGTTGCTCTTGGACGGAGAGCTGCTTCCTCCAGCAGAGGAGCAGGGGCACACGTGCTGGGAACGGCAGTTACCTTCAGGGCAGCGTGCAGCGCACGGACGTCCTCCTGCACTGTCCTACGCAGCTGGGAAAGCAGGCTGCTGTTGTGCCTCAGCTTTTCCTCGGCCAACTGCCGGGAAAACTGCCTGCCTTGCTCTGGAGGATGTGAAGGAGCTGTTAGTGCCGTAGCAGCTGCTGCCGCTGCCCCGCGTTGAACACGGGTCCCCTCTGCCCCAGAGGCAGCGGGCTGTCCCCGCAACGCTGAAGGAGCAGCACCTTGCAAGGCAGTGATGTCGCGCAGCTCCTGCATCCGCTGGCTCACGCGTGCTCTGCGGCCCTGCATGGCACACGGCCTGCCTCCAGATTCAGTGCCTGTGACAGTTGCTGCAGCCCCTGTCTGCTGGACACGGTGCCACCGCCCGACTGTGACCTCACACGGAACCAGAACCGTCCCCGCTCCCACCAGGCGTGCCCAGGAAACAGGGCACACCCAAAAGAATTATTCCAGGAGCCGCTCACTGCCGCAGAGAGGATGGCTCAGGACTGCCAGCACTGTGCTTTAGGGCTGGGTGACCAGCACCAAGCTCACGACTTAGCTTCCGTGACGTTGCTGGAACTCGAAGTCCTTAACCTGCAGCCATCCTACTGCGCTTACAATGAATTACCTGCAGCGTAGTTATAATGGTAGGGGAGAGCTTGGAACAGGACAGCACTAGTGTATAATTTATTGAAAATATTGTCATCATCGTAAAAGGTACAGAAAATAGCTGAAGATGATGGGACTGGTAACAGACATTGTATGGAAATGTGATGTAACAACAGCGTCAGAAGATTGTGAGCCTGAGACGCTCAACCAGTGAGTGCCAGGAGAGGTTTTACCTGTGTCAGACCCAGGGTATAGAACGGAATGGATTCCACTGATGAGTTGCACAATTTCTCCCTTGTCAGTAGGGGGTGCCCACCCATTACTGCAACGATGAATAAAGTTGTTGCTATCACTGACATCTTTGCCTAACCCAAAATTCTTAGCGCGTTTCTATCACTGCCCTTCAGCAAAAGTCTGCACCACCAGGACTTGTGTTCTGGGGCCAAAGCTGAGATTTTCTTCACACGCTTCCCCACCCCGTGTGGGGCACCGCAGGAAGGGCGTCCCCTGCCGGGACTGGGGGCAGCACACGGGGACAGTGGGGGGAGGAATGGAGGCCTGGTGCTCCACCTCTTCGTCCTTCTGCCTGGAGTGGGTGTCTGACTCATTCCAGAGGGCTGCGCAGACAAGAGCTGCATCCTTCCTACCAATAAATTACTCCACCTGCCTAATTGCTGTGAGCACAACTACAGTGACTCGCTATCTGCTGAGCACATGTCAGTGTGGAACGTTCATCTAAATGACGAGAGACGAAGACTGTCAGAGAGCCCCGAGGCAGTCAAGAGACCCCCGAATAGCACTGGTAGTACCGATAGAGACCACGAGATGGGAGCACAGACCATGAAATCTAATGCTTCTCTTCGTTCTAATGCAGTAACAACACTCCATTCTTAGAATTGCACCCTGCTGCTGTAACCAAGGTTGTAAATATGGAGAGCGTCGACCCTTTCCTGTTAGCAAACCAGGACTCCAAGCATTCAGTGATAGAGGTATCTGCTCCTGAATTTTCTGCCAGCTCATCAGCAAGGGTGGTGAGCCCTTGTCGTGCCTCAGTTCTTGTGCCATCTGGAGCTGTGTTATTGGGGTGAAGGTACAACAACGGGTACCCAACATTACACACTCCCCCTTTTTCAGCTAGGCTCATAGCTAGGCCGATCCTGTTTTCCCAGGCCATCCTACTCGGGGCATCTCATTGTTCTGCAATTCCCTTTATTGCACTCTGTGTATAAGTTATAAATCACTTACAACAGATGTAGTTAATCCAATCAGACGTAGTTAATCCAATCTGAACTTCGTATCATCAGGAAATGGGAGGATTAGCTGACATGCCTGAAGGCTGTGCTGCCATCCAGCAAGACCTGGACAGGCTGGAGAGCTGGGCAGTCAGAAACCGGATGAAATTTAACAAAAGCAAGTGTAGAGTCTTGCACCTAGGGAGGAGTAATTGCATGCACCAGTACAGGCTAGGGGATGAGCTGATGGAGAGGAGCTCTGCAGAGAGGGACCTGGTTGTCCTGGTGGACGACAGGTTGACCATGAGCCAGCAGTGTGCTCTCGTGGCCAGGAGGGCCAATGGAATCCTAGGATGAATTAAAAAGAGCGCGGCCAGCAGGTCGAGGGAGGTGATCCTCCCCCTCTACTCTGCCCTGGTGAGGCCTCATCTGGAGTACTGTGTCCAGTGCTGGGCTCCCCAGTGTAAAAAAGACAGGGATCTCTTGGAAAGAGTCCAGCGCAGGGCCACAGATATGGGGAAGGACCTGGAGGATCTCCCCTATGAAGAAAGGCGGAGTGAACTGGGTTTGTTTAGCCTTGAGAAAAGAAGACTCGGAGGGGATCTGATCCAGGTTTATAAATATCTGAGGTGCGGGGGACAAAGTGGTGAGGCCAGGCTCTTTTCAGCAGTGTGTGGAGACAGGACAAGGGGAAACGGACAGAAACTGCAGCACAGGAGGTTCCGCACGAATGTGCGCAAGAACTTCTTTACGGTGAGGGTGACGGAGCACTGGCACAGGCTGCCCAGGGGGGATCTCCTTGCAGCAAGCCATGTATTACCTGGCTGTGGACACGAGGCCAGGAGGGATGGGTGAGGTCCTGCTCAGCAGAGCCATGGTGGCAGCAGGCCCTGAAGCCGTGACGTTTGGGACCTGCATCAGCTTCCTCCTCACTAGTGGTTTCAAACAATTCTTCAGCCTCTGAAAGGGACCAGAATAAAAAAAGAGGAACTGCTATGATCACCAAAAAGCCTTCACTCGTGTTAACCAGCAAAAACAGTTAACATCCAGTGAAGACTGCTGAAAAATACACTGTAGGGTGGCAATAACTTGTAAGAGATACGAGATGCCCATAAACACTGAGAGCAGCCTCGAGTTTATTTCAAACACTTCAGCAGTACACAGAGCACACGAAACTCTGAATCCATAGAGCTGTATCCCTCACCTAAGGGATCCAGTAGCCCTGCCTGAATGAACAGGGAGGGAGAACTGCCTTCCACAGCACAGCAAAGTTGTATCCCTTTCTGCACAGAGACAGAACCAGCACAACGGCAGCAATGTTAGCAAGATCTGTTCCTCTTGCTCCTGCAGCAGGCAGCATCCTCAAATCCTGCACGTTTTCATAGGCAGTTCCACACTGCGTAGCAATCACTTACAACAATAAATGGCTTTTGGGAAGGACTAAGCAGCATTACGTAGCATGACCTATATGGCACAGACATGTGAGATTCCTTATTCCAAAGCTGCAAGCAATAAACACGCAGAAGAGATGACAAGCGGAGCACTTGGGAGGCCCCAGGCATGCAAACAAAGCGCCTGAGCCTCACCAAGTCCAAGCGGGAGCAGGGTAACTGCACATAGGGAACTAAAGGCTTCATTCTGCCACAAGACAAAAGTGGAGACTCACTGCCTTGGAGCATTTGTCACAACACAGCACCTCCCCCCTTTCAGGCAAGACAGCTCCCTCCTCATTTAGAAGCCACTCAGTCCAGTCCACACTGGTTGCTGGTCCTTCTTTTTGGATTACTTACTCTGCCTGCTACCCAACATCTCATATTGTCACGGTGTTATCCGTGACAGCAGCCCAAGGGAAACCGCGAAGGGAGAGAGAAAGGGAAAAGAGAAAGAAAAACTGCTCTGGGGGGAGGGGGAGACAGAGGGAATAGATGGGTCTGTAAAAAAAACAACGGCACGATCTGAGAAGGAACGGTAACTTTACTAAATCTAATAAAATTGAACAATTTTGAGAGAGAGAGAGAGAAAGTTTCCAAACCAGAAACTGGGAGCTTACGTTAGGGAGGAACGGCAGGGGAAGCACACGTGCTGAATTTTTTCACCGCAGCCGAGAGCGCGCCGAGAGCCGAGCGGGGCCTCGCGTCCGGTGCCCAGCTCCGCCCCTCTGCTGCTCCCACACCATTAACTCCTTCACTGCCTGCATGATGTTCTGATGTGGAATACCGGCATCAAAACCACAAAACCACAACATTCCACCCCTTATTCCACATCATCACATCATGCTTAACACATATCTATATAGAACCAAAAACAGTAATAACGTAAATTACATACAAACATATCTATACATATATATATATACATGGAATCACAGACTGCACTCCCCCAGCATCAAATTCCCTTGTGGTACACACTGGACGTCCCCATTTTTATCCATTACCCACCAGGTGCACCCAGGTCCCTGTGCAAAGACAGTTCCACGGAGGGGTTTGCCCTTTCCAGAGGCTGGAAGGACCCACACCGCTTTTCCCAGCATGCTCTTCACATGTACTACAGGGACCTTATCTCCCTCTATGGTCTTTAGGGCGCTGGATTGTGTAGGACCATCTCGGTTGACTGATCCCCTAGTGTTGACCAACCAGGTGGCTTCTGACAGATTTTTCTCCCAATGCTTAAATGTTCCCCCACCCATTGCTTTCAGTGTGGTTTTTAACAACCCGTTGTAGCGCTCGATCTTACCAGCAGCTGGTGCATGGTAGGGAATATGATAGACCCATTCAATGCCATGTTCTTTGGCCCAAATATCCACCAGTGAATTTTTGAAATGAGTCCCATTATCGGACTCAATTCTTTCTGGGGTTCCATGTCGCCATAGGATTTGCTTCTCTAAGCCTAAGATGGTGTTTCGGGCAGTAGCATGGGGTACTGCATATGTTTCAAGCCACCCGGTGGTCGCCTCCACCATGGTGAGCACATAATGCTTACCATCACGAGTTCGTGGCAAGGTGATATAATCAACCTGCCCCGCCTCCCCATATTTATACTTCTGCCATCGCCCTTCCTGCCAGAGAGGTTTCATCCTCTTGGCTTGTTTAATCATGGCACATATATCACAGTCATGGATAACCTGTGCGATGGCATCCATAGTTAAGTCCACCCCTCGGTCTCTAGCCCACTTATAGGTCGCATCCCTTCCTTGATGGCCTGAGGTCTCATGGGCCCATCGAGCTAAAAATAACTCTCCTTTGTTCTGCCAGTCCAAATCTATTTGAGACACCTCAATCTTGGCAGCTTGATCTACCTGGTGGTTATTTCTCTGTTCCTCAGTAGCTCGATTCTTGGGCACATGCGCATCTACGTGACGCACCTTTACACCCAACTTTTTTGTTCGGACAGCAATGTCTTTCCACAGTTCCGCAGCCCAGATGGGTTTACCCTTCCGTTGCCAGTTATTTTGTTCCCACTGCTGCAACCACCCCCATAAAGCATTTGCCACCATCCAAGAGTCAGTATAAAGATACAGCATTGGCCACCTCTCCCGCTCAGCCACATCTAAGGCCAGTTGGACAGCCTTTACTTCCGCAAATTGACTCGATTCTCCTTCTCCTTCAGTGGCCTCTGCTACTCGTCGTGTGGGGCTCCACACAGCAGCCTTCCATCTGCGATGTTTCCCAACAATACGACACGATCCATCAGTAAAGAGGGCATAGGTCTTTTCATTTTCTGTTAGTTCATTATACGGTGGGGCCTCTTTTGCGCGTGGTACCTCTTCTGCTGGTGGTGTTCCAAATTTCTTGCCTTCTGGCCAGTCCATGATCACCTCTAACATGCCTGGATGGCTGAGGTTTCCCATCCGAGCTCGCTGTGTAATCAGCGCAATCCACTTACTCCAGGTGGCATCAGTAGCATGATGGGTGGAGGGAACCTTTCCTCTGAACATCCAGTTCAGCACTGGCAGTCGAGGTGCCAGCAGGAGCTGCGTCTCAGTGCCAATTACTTCAGAGGCAGCCCGAACTCCCTCGTATGCTGCCAAAATCTCCTTCTCAGTTGGAGTGTAGCACTCCTCCGAACCCCTGTACGCTCTGCTCCAAAATCCCAGGGGTCGGCCTCGGGTCTCCCCAGAGGCTCTTTGCCACAGACTCCAAGTGGGACCTTTCTCTCCAGCAGCAGTGTAGAGGATGTTCTTTACATCCTGTCCCATCCGTACTGGCCCCAGGGCAACAGCACGGGCTATCTCCTGTTTAATCTGCTCAAAGGCCTGCTGCTGCTCAGGGCCCCATGCAAAATTATTCTTCTTTCGGGTCACCTGATAGAGGGGGCTTACTATGAGGCTGTAGTTCGGGACATGCATCCTCCAAAAGCCTACTACACCGAGAAAAGACTGTGTCTCCTTTTTGCTAGTGGGTGGTGACATGCTGGTGATTTTGTCAACCACATCTCCTGGGATGTGACGACGCCCATCTTGCCATTTTACTCCTAGAAACTGAATTTCTTGGGCAGGTCCCTTCACTTTGTTTCGTTTGATAGCAAAACCAGCACCCAGGAGAATTTGGATTATTCGCTCTCCTTTCTTAAAAACTTCTTCTGCTGTACCACCCCACACAACAATGTCATCAATGTACTGGAGGTGCTCAGGTGCCCCACCCTGTTCCAGTGTGGTCTGAATCAACCCATGGCAAATGGTTGGGCTGTGTTTCCACCCCTGGGGCAAACGGTTCCAGGTGTACTGAACACCCCTCCAGGTGAAAGCAAACTGTGGTCTGCACTCTGTGGCCAAAGGAATAGAGAAGAATGCATTGGCAATGTCAATAGTAGCATACCACTTGGCTGCTTTTGACTCCAGTTCATACTGCAGTTCCAACATATCTGGCACAGCGGCGCTCAGTGGGGGTGTGACTTCATTCAGGCCGCGGTAATCTACTGTCAGCCTCCATTCTCCACTGGCTTTACGCACCGGCCATATGGGGCTGTTAAACGGTGAGTGGGTTTTGCTGATCACTCCCTGGCTTTCTAGCTGACGGATCAAATTATGAATGGGGAGCAAGGAATCCCTGTTGGTGCGGTATTGCCGTCTGTGTACTGTTTTGGTAGCAATTGGTACCTGCTGCTCTTTTACTTTCAGTACCCCCACAACAGACGGATCTTCTGACAGGCCAGGTAAAACAGACAGCTGCTTAATGTTGTCTGCATCTACAGCAGCTACTCCAAAAGCCCATCGGTATCCCTTGGGATCCTTGAAATGTCCCCTTCTGAGATAATCAATACCGAGGATGCATGGAGCCCCCTGTCCAGTCACTATAGGATGCTTCTGCCAGTCTTTACCAGTGAGGCTTATTTCTGCCTCCAACACAGACAATTCCTGAGAGCCCCCAGTAACTCCAGAAATATAAATCAATTCTGTCCCTTTATAACTCGAGGGCATTAGAGTGCACTGTGCACCGGTGTCCACCAGTGCCTCATATTTTTGTGGCTCTGATGTGCCAGGCCATCTAATCCACACAGTCCAATACACTCTGTTATCCCTTTCCCCCCCCTGGCTGAGGGCAGGGCCCCTCTATTGGTTACCTGCGGAGGCTGGAGCAATTTCGTTGGTGGCTGATCTCTGCTGTAATTCTCTCACTCGTGCTCGTAGTGCAGGGGTGGGTTTTTTATGCCACTTCTTCATGTCCTCTCCATTTTCTCGTAAGAAGCTCCACATGGACACACGTGACATGAAGTTACTGCTGTCATTTGCTCGAGCAGAGAGGCGGTTGCCTTTGATGGCTGAGACTTTCATCAGTTTGATCAGCTCCTTCACCAGATTCTTTGGATCATCCTCGTCTTCATCAGGTGTTTCTGACACTGATGCAGGTACATCCCTGTTCATCAGCAAGGACAATTCCTCCAATATGATTTTCAGTATCTTCTTTATTTCACCGACTTCTCCTGCTACCGTTGATACAGCTGCAATGGAAACGTGTGATGGCGGAAGTTGCTGTTCAAAGTTTTGAAGTGTAGTAATCACTTCATGAAATGGGAGTCTTCTCTCTCGGCCTTCGAGTATATTAAACGTCGCTACCAGTGTACTTGCGTACCTTTCTGGTGCTGTTTTTGAGAGCTTCCGATATACATCAGCTTTACACCATACTTTCTCAGGATCACGGTCCTGGTGTGGATTGTTAGGGACGAAACTAGGATCGTACAGCATCTCTACTACAGCCATTTCTCTCAAAAATTGGATGCCCTTCTCCACAGTATTCCATCTTTCCACCTTAGGCTCCAGATCGTCTTTGTAAGGAAATCTCTCCTTTACAGCCACTAGTACTCGTTCCCAGAGGGTAGCAACTCCACTCAGACATCTACTAATCCCTCTGTCGATAGCTGGGTCTCGAGCAATGCTTCCCAGTTGGCGGGCTTCGTTGCCATCTAGGGACACGCTGCTGGCACCGTTGTCCCAACACCGCAGCAACCAGGTGACAACAGGTTCATCCGAGCGCCGTACAAACTCCTTTCTTGAACCTTGGATTTCAGTCATCTTTAGGGGCCGACGAATAGTGGTAATGGTGATTTCTTCATTATCACTGTCCTCTCCATGTCTCACACTTTTCTTAGTGGCCTTTCTAGGTGGTGGTGGTGGTGCTGAGGAGGGCCCCTCACCTGGGTCTTCTTCTTCTTTCTCATCACGGTCCTCTCCATGTCTCTCACTTTTCTTAGTGGCCTTTTTAGGTGGTGGTGGTGGTGGTGGTGCTGAGGAGGGCCCCTCACCTGGATCTTCCTCTTTTTTCTCTGCTTCTTCTTCTTTCCGTTCTAGTCGTGAGGACACTCGTTTCCATTTCTGGCCTTCCACAGGGGCAACCGACACGGATGCCGGTGCTTCCTGTGATTGGTCAGGTTTAATCTCGAGGTTTCCATTATTGCTTTGGACCTTGGTTTGGAAACCATTTCTCTCCAAAATATCAATTATAGCTCGATAAGCACAAGCCAAGCCCCAAACAATCCGTTCCTTCTCAGATCTTTCTGAGTCACATGACTCCTTACCTAAACACTCACTGAATTTCTCAGGATCCCGCAGGTGCTCAAGATCAAAATCACATAGCACCGGGGGTCCCCATGCTTCTAATTTCTTTGCTAATTTTTCCCACCTTCCCTGCCATTCAACACTCTCTGGTTTTGGGGAAGGCTTCCTCCACTGGATGTAAAATACCATTGCACAGAGTATATTCAGGAAAATGGATAACACAACTGCCAGGCTGACATCTTGAACATAGGTAAAAACATGAAAGAAGTACCTGGAAACCAATCCAAATGCTGTATGATCTGTCACATTAGCCAGGGTGTTTAGGCAGGAGGGAGGTAACCCCATCAGCACACTAAAGCAGCTGTATGCATATATGACTCCGGTGCTGAACATGAGGAGCTTAAAGAGACGCCAACATGCTCTAAGGTACATGAAAACCCTTAGTCCACTTAGCACCAGTTTTACAGTGGAGTACAAACACTGCATTGCCCGCATTCTCCACCAATAAATGTCACGGTGTTATCCGCGACAGCAGCCCAAGGGAAACCGCGAAGGGAGAGAGAAAGGGAAAAGAGAAAGAAAAACTGCCCCGTCAGTGGCCACGTGGCCGCCCCAGCAGAGCCGTGTGCTCTGGGGGGAGGGGGAGACAGAGGGAATAGATGGGTCTGTAAAAAAAAACAACGGCACGATCTGAGAAGGAACGGTAACTTTACTAAATCTAATAAAATTGAACAATTTTGAGAGAGAGAGAGAGAAAGTTTCCAAACCAGAAACTGGGAGCTTACCTTAGGGAGGAACAGCAGGGGAAGCACACGTGCTGAATTTTTTCACCGCAGCCGAGAGCGCGCCGAGAGCCGAGCGGGGCCTCGCGTCCGGTGCCCAGCTCCGCCCCTCTGCTGCTCCCACAGCATTAACTCCTTCACTGCCTGCATGATGTTCTGATGTGGAATACCGGCATCAAAACCACAAAACCACAACACATATCCCTCTCCCCCCTCTTCTCCATGGGAAAGAAGGATCAAGCCTAAGCCCCTCACAGCACCTGCCTGGCCAGAGGGACAAAAGCAGGAAAACAATAAACAGCACTTCAGTGAGCACCACACCAGCAATAAGAACCCGTGGGTTTTGGCTCTACCTCAGCATCCTCAAACGCCGCTGCTCCACGCTCATCATTTGTGCTCTCCTTACTCGGCTTCCCTTGGGATTTGCACTTCCCTTTCTTGCACTTCCCACTGCACGGCTTCTTTTCCCCTCTGCACAGAGCCTGGAGACAACTGAGGAACTTTGTTTTCCAGGCTTCAAAGTCAGCTTCAATGCTGCCATGCTTACTCTGGACCACGTTGCAGTCCCCCTCCGCACGAGTCATGATACGCCTGGCACTGAGCATCCACAGCCACCTGTCAGTGTTTCTTCCAACCTAGGATGGGATGGACGTTAGAGAAATTGAACAAAGACCAAGAGAAAACGTGCAGTTGAGAAAGCAAAGACAATAGGACCGGTAAGCTACAGGGACTGCAGGACTGTAAGGCAAGGATTTCTGGACTCCCCATTACCTGCTGACTCAGGCTGTGGGCACACTCAGTCTGAATACCACACACCCTCAGGTTTTCACTTGTGAATACCTCTGCTATCGTAGTAACCTGACAGGTGAGGTCTGGGAAAGAGCTTGGGAGGTGCTTACTGACATTCCCCATGGCCTGCATCAATACAAAGACAACAGTCCAGTGGAAAGCTATGCTATTCTACTCCAAGTTAGGAAAAAAGCCCAAAACTACCTGTCAGCCATAGATACAGTCTCCTTTTACAACAAGAAATAAAACTAAGATCCACAGAATCCAGAAAAACACATGGAGTTTTTTAATCACATGGAGTTTTTTCTAAACTGCAAGGTGGTGAGTAAGAGGGCTTCCATTAGCAAGTCTTCATTAAGGGCTCCTAGAATTGTGTCTTTGTGATGGAAAGCTTATCAAGCTGGGAAATGAAATTAAGAGGCATTTATCAGGAGTATTCCCATCAACCATTACTAAAAGCACCCGGATTCATGGTATGAATATTGAAGTCCTCTCTTTCCTACTCAAGAGGGCAGCACAACTGCTTCAACGCTGCATTGCCTACAGCCTAAACCCAATTCCTACCAAGTCCACACTAAGGCTGAAACAGAAGCTGACTTCTCACACCTTCAAATCCATACCAGCTAACACACCAACGTGTTCCCAAAAGAATATCAACCTCCCTAACCCTAACCACCCACCAGTGCCACTCAGCGTTACTGTGGTTAGGAAGACTTAGCCATTCAGAGGAGCAGAAAAGAAAGGTAATGGGAATATACTCACTGTGTTGTAATGATCAACATAAGCCGAGTTTCCCAAGCCAAATACAGCATATCTCAGGCCCTTCAGATACGTTTTGCCAAAGCGGAAGTCGTTTGCAGTCTCTTCTAACCACTTGCAGAACCAGGCGGCACTCTCAGTTGGCTGCCCATCTGTGTACGCAGCTACCAGGAACACACAGATCTTCCTGCTGGTTGTCTGTTGTAGAACAAAGAGAATTGGGCAGGAAAGCTCACTGCAGTTTTCGAAGCACTTTACATCAGGACAATATCTGACAACGCGTGGAGTATTGGAAGGAGTTGGAAGATGTGGGCTTTTTTGTTAAGTGGATCAGAAATGCTGCAGGCAGTAATCTCAGCAGCGATGAGTCCCTATCCTCAATGCAAAGCACCCCAAAATGAGCCAAGGAATATCAAACTGCATTCCTTAGGGACCTAACAGCAAAACTTGACATCCACCTTCCCTACCCAGTCAACAGCGTCTTGAACAGCTTCTTGCACTGACATCTCCCACACATTCAAGAGGCAGCTATCAATATTTACAGATGAAAAATCCATCAAGGATTACTCGGTATAAATGCACCTTCCAGGCATTTCCTCACTTCGGGCTTTAAGTATCACAACCCATTGGTGGTAGTGTTGAACCTTTCCCCAGGTGTACCCTTTTCAGAGGCACAGAACCAGCTCACTAAAAATCAGGGCCACTATCAACATATTCTACAGGTTGTTTTATAAGAACTGTCAAGATCACTGCTGAGGGCTGAAGAGCTGTGCTGTCCTACATCAAAGAGAACACTGCCAAACACACAGCTCTGGAGACTTCAGGACAACAAGAGAAAAACCACAAAGGGAAAAAAACCTTGACAATCTTGAGAAAAGCTTGTGCTTACTACCTACCTCCTCTGCTAGATAATCATCGGGATCATAATCTCCCATGCTAATGACTTCCACGGGCAAAAAAAGGCACGTAACAGCTTCAGCCAAATCTTTTGCAAATCTCTAAAAGGACAAAGGTGAAAAGTTATCCACAACAAACCCAGAAACAGCAAGCTTTCAATCAAGCCAGTGCCCAGTCATAAGCTTTCTCGCAGCACAGACGACTGAGAACTGGATGTTGCACCTGTCATCCTTCACATTACAGTAAGTGAAACTCAATGAAAGTTTACACAAATGACAACAGTTAATCATCTTACATGTATGCAAGTCAGTATTCTTTGACAAAGAACCTAACGCAGCACTTCTGTCTCCAGGCATATCAGCCAGCAAATTATGAGTAGACTGAAAGCGCAAGTCCTAAGCTCAACAGTCAACCTCTCTACCACAGCCCCACTTGCACTGACAACAGAGTTATGAAAACAGATGAACTATTGAGTCAGCTTTCACGTCAGGCACTCATTTCTAATGAGCTTTCCAAGAAACTTGCCTGTTTTTACACAGCGCAGTGTTTTTAAGGCAAGCAAGACACTTGAATCTCAACTTCCAGAGTGTGGAAAAAGCAATCAATACCTTTGCTGTGCCAGTCTGAGACCCATAGAAAATCTTCACCCTGGCAACACAGACCTCCTGTGGCCGCACAGCAGCATATCCATTGACAAGTTTGTCTTTCACTACTTCAGAAGACACGAGGTTCCCATTGGAATTTTCATCCTATGGAAAAAAAAGCATTTTCTCATTCAAACCCTTTTCTAACTGGCATTAAGCCTATTTGTCCAGAAGCATTTAAAATACAAAGTCAGTATCCAGCCTCCCAGCGTAAAGCAAATGCAGCAGCTAAAGTGTTCTAGCTTCTTACACGCTCATGGAGAAAAAAAAAAACATGCATAAGAAACAATTTAATTGAAAAAGCCATGCTGCAAACTCATCCCACACCCCAGAGATACAGTGGGATCAGGCAGAACCCAAGAAGTGATTCCTCCCACTTCACGCAGCGTAGCTTCACTCCTACAGATAAGGAGGTTTTAACATTTTGAACCAGTTAACCATGCTCCCATAACCTAAAACCAGTTCCATCTTTCCACTGAGATTCACCTGATACACCGGGCACAACAGAGCAACCTGCTTCATCAATGAGCAATTCAGGCTGACACTTCTCTGTAGCAAAGTGAGAAGTTCTCACCTGAGATCTACTCTGACATCAGAGGAACAAAGCTGTTGTAGTGATTCACACTCAATACAATCCAGACAGAGGATTGTAACTTAGAATAAGCTACATTTGGGATTCACAACAGCCCAGGTGGACCCACAGTGAAATACCACTTCTCAACTCACAAGCTCATAACCTTCACCTCATAACTACTCCTTTCCACACACAGATTTTGGGCTCTTCTCAGAGGAATGCACGTAAGCACTCACTTACCTTCCTCTTGGCTTTGGTACTGATGAACTGAATGGTGAACCAAAGGCTGATCCCAAAAGCAGTGACAGAATAGATGTAAAACCTGTGCAGCCATCAGGACACAAGGCAGGCGTAGAGAAAGTTCCACGTATCCATCGAGATGTCTAAACCTGGAATAAACCACAGACGTAGCAAGAGCACATTCCTTCAGAATGAGTAGAAGAAAACCATACTATGCCCACAGACTTGAGCCATCAGCTGAAGACAACACTACTACTGATACAAAGACCTTTGCCTTCTCAGCAGAGTATATATTGCATATGTGCCATCTGCCTACCTAAGCCAACAATTTAGGCTATCATACAAAAATGCAGTTTTTTTTCTGATTTAGGCCAGGTTTTGATCCAAGGAAAAGCAGAAAACACTCGTGTAATGCTACTGCCTAAAAGTAAAACGCCCTTATGAAACATCAGCTGGAGCTTGCCGGACTTCACTTCACAACGTAGATCCAGACAGATGGGAAACACCATTCCAAGTGGGGGAATCATCCCGAGAGCTTGCTGCACAACAGAAGTCTTTCACGGGCATGACAATACACTGCTTCTAACAGGCTCAGGGCAAAATTTCAAGGACAGACCAGATTCAAACTTTGCAAGAGTTAGACAGCATGGGTCAGGTTTAATTCATAGCACTTGAGACCATAATGAACTGACATGAACCATCCAATTGCGGGGGTCAAATGGGACCTCTGAAGCTTCCCCAGTCCGACCCCATGCCAGTTCCCTACAGCAGGCTGCACAAGGAAGCATCCAGATGGGTCTTGAATAACTCCAGAAAAGGAGATGCTCCCCCTCTCTGCGTGGCCTGCCCCAGAGTTCTGGCACCCTCACCTTAAATTCCAGGCACGCCATGTTGCAACCAGGAGGGCTGCTCGTGCACCCCCCGCAATTACTTATTGCATAGGAAACACTCAAGAGCTTCAAGAAGACTCATCTGCAACACCTCCTGCCTGAGAAACACAGTTCGTGGCATCCTGCTGCAGCCTGCAGCCCTCTCCAAGCACCGTTAGTGCAGGCACACAAACTGAGTACTTCACAGCAGCTGGGAGCTCCGCCTCAGCTTCCCCGCACAGCCCAGGATGAGGAGCCCGGAACACCGCCGTTAACCCTCTGAGGAGACCCTCCACGCACACGCACACGCACACGGTATCCCGCCCTATGCCATCAGGCCCTCCCCTAATTACCCCACTGACGGGCGGGCCCTCCGCCCTCCCACCCCGCACTGAGGGCCCCCTGCGCACACGAAGCACCCTCTCACCAGTGACCCCAAGCACACCCCTCTGAAGGGGACCACCCCACCCCGTCACTTACCGCCCCGCTGCCCCCACAGTCCCCAGCGAACCGCCCCACAGCACCGCCGTACGCACCGCCCGCCGCGTGCCACCTCCATCCCCTTCCGGCCGCGCCTCGCGGCGCTCTCTCGTTTCCCCCCCGGACGGCTTTTTCCTGCGCGCCGGCGGCCGGGGACCGCGGAGCGAGCGGCCAATGGGGGAGGCGCGGGGACCGGAAGTCCCGCCCCCAGGCGCCGTGAGGCACCGGGGCCGTAGTTCTCGCGGGCCGCCGCCATGTCCATCTTCACCCCTACCAACCAGATCCGCCTCACTAATGTGGCTGTGGTGCGGGCCCGGCGCGCCGGAAAGCGCTTCGAGATCGCCTGTTACCGCAACAAAGTCATGGGCTGGCGCAGCGGAGCGTGAGTGCCCTGGAGGCCCGGCTGGGAGGGGGGCGGCCTCCCGTGGGCCGTGGCTGTAACAGAGGGAGGCCGCGGTGGGACTGTTGTGGGGGGGGGGGGGGGGGGGGGGGGGGGTGGGTGGGAGGGGCTCCGTGGCTCCGTGTCTGAAGGGGGAAGGCCGTTTTTGTGGCGAGAGGCCTTCGTGAACCCGTGTTTGAAATGGGAGGCCCCCACTGGGACTCAGTTGTGAAGGGAAGGTTCCCTGCGGAGCATGGCCTGCGGAGAAGGGAGAGCCCCTGGTGGAGTCTGGTCGTGAGGTTGAGGGGAGTTCCCGGTGGGATCGAGTTTAAGGGAGGAGGTGTCCCCCGTGGGTTCGACTGACAGGGAGGGAGGGAGGGAGGGAGGGATGCCTCCGTGGGGCCCTGACTGAAGGGGGGAGGTCCCCAGTGGGAGGGAACCCGCTGTGATGGGAGAATGCCCCCGGTTTGCAGAGGGAAGTTTGCCTGGGGGATCCAGCTGTGGAGCTGAAGAAGCCCAGGGAGCACCTCAAGTGCTGTGGGCTGCCTCCACCCAATTGTTCCCATGGAGTGACACAGCCTTGGCAGCAGTGCCCTGGTGCCACTGACTCAACACTTGGCAGTAGGGTTCATTCCTCCCCGCCCCAAGCTCTTTATCACCCCACAACCCTTTCTAACACCATTCTTCTTCGGTAGGGAGAAGGATATTGACGAGGTCCTGCAGACCCACACAGTGTTTGTCAATGTTTCCAAAGGCCAGGTGGCAAAGAAGGAAGACCTCGTCCGGGCATTTGGAACAGATGACCAAACAGAAATCTGTAAAGTGGTAAGTTCCACATGCTTTGCAATATGCAATGAAAGTGTTTATGAAAGTTTTTAGGTGTTTGTGGCACGCAGACCTGGTGGGTTGGTTTGTGACTGAAGGCTGTTTAAGAATGAAGTGTTGACATAAGCAAAAAAAAAAAAACGGTTAATCTGTTCTAAAGTGGGCAGGAAGCAGAGGTAGCTCTTTAGTGTAGTGTTAAATCTTATACATCTCGTTGGTGAGAGTTGTGATTATTCTGCATAGCGTGCTGCTGAGGTCTGTAGACATAGATGGGCTGTGGGGATGCTCAGAGAGCTGGAGCACTGCTCCTGTGAAGACATGCTGAGGGAGCTGGGCTTGTTTAGCCTGGAGAGAAGGCACCAGGGAGATCTGGTAGCAGCCTGGTAGTGCTTCTGAGGTGTGTTATTTCTCCTGCATCTTTCCACCACTTGTTTGTCACTGTCAATAGGTTTGCTCTTTTTCTACGCTTGGTGTCGAACCAAAACTTTCCAGCAGTTGTTCAATTTAACATTTTGTCTTTTTAGACAAATATTTGACACTTAATAAGCTCTTTGTTTTTAATTAACTCTACAGATTCTATCAAAAGGGGAGTTGCAGGTATCAGACAAAGAACGACGGACACAGCTGGAGCAGATGTTTAGAGACATTGCAACTGTTGTGGCTGACAAACGTGTTGAATCCTGAGACAAAGAGGCCATACACTGTAATCCTTATAGAAAGAGCCATGAAGGATATTCACTACTCTGTCAAACCAAACAAGAGTACTAAGCAACAGGTTTGTATTCTCTGAAAGTCAGCTTGCACTCAGAGGTGTTGCCTTCATGTGAAATTTTGCTATGCACTTTCTCCCAGGGATAAAAAGCCCCATGGTCAAAAGCTGTCAGAAGGATTTGTCAGCTTGCCTGTAGCTGAATGATGAGCACAAGCAACTTGTGACACTGATGTAGCTGTTTCTTAAGTGCTCAGTGTAGGGAAAAAGAAAGAAGCCCGTAAAAGCAGTGACAGTGATATCTCTGGAACAGAAATAAAAGTTGTCTAATTTACTTTATTGTATCAGTAGTGTTTAGTAATCAGTTTAGGTATTAAATCAGTTGTGCATGAAGTGACCACCACCTGCAGTAACACTGCGTTTTCTTCTTAGGTTATCAAACTAGCATAGTAGCAAATTCTTCCTGCAGCAGAGTGCCAGCGTGCAGTAGGTGAGCAATGTGTCTGCAGCTATGCAAAGGATTAGAGGGTTTGATCTGCGTGCAGATAAAATAAATGCTCTTAATATTCTCTTCTGAATGTCTTTGTAGGCACTGGAAGTGATCAGACAGTTAAAGGAGACCATGCAAATTGAACGTGCTCACATGAGGTTACGGTTTATTCTTCCAGTAAAGGAGGGGAAAAAACTGAAAGAGAAACTCAAGCCACTGATTAAAGTTATTGAGAATGAAGACTTCCACGATCAGTTAGAAATTGTAAGTGATAAAGCAGATCTTGGGTTCCGCACGTGATTTGACTACACCTGCGCCGTGTACTAGAAGAATTAACCTAAGGGAATTTGTTTAGATAAATGGCAAGGGTACCAGAGGCATAGTTCTCCTCTGTCCCTTAAAGATTTAAAGTGCTCTTTCTGGTACAGAGACGGCTGGTTCAAGCTGAGAAGTGCAGTGCAGTCATTCTCTGATCACGCTGATGAGTTTCTCTGCATATATGGAATTTTACTGTTAGTTATTTGGTGGATCCAGCCTGGCAGTAGGTACTTTTTTTGCTACGTCCAACTTGGTACTGATAAAAATCTTTTTAAGAACAGATCAGAATCTAGAAACCTAAGTGTCAAAGTGACTATGTCCAGCATCTGAACGTTTCCACTTTCATACAAGTGCAAAGCGTGGGTCGTATCTGCTGATCTCGTGGCAGAATGAGAACTGACCTAGACATCCATAATTGGCTGCTTAGTAATTACAGCAATTTAAAGGACCATTCTGGTATTATTTCCTTCGCTGGGTATAACAGTACTTGTTAACTTAGAAAAAAAATGTTCTCCAAATAACTTATTCACAAAATATGTTTAATTACATTGATTAAAGAAAAAAAAAAAAAGAATTATCACCTATTTATGTATTACAGAAATGGAGAGAAATAGCTATTTTTGTTACAGCATAGGAGCTATCCATGACTGCAGTGATGCTTTTTGGAGGCTGAAGGCACAGGCTGCATTTCTGAGCTGTTGTCATTCATGGGATGAAATGAAGCGAACCTCTCCCAGGCAGTGGCCTCTGGCTGTTGTGCTAGACAGGCTTTTGTTGGGCCCCCATTCCCTCGTGGTAGCTGTGTGTGTGTGTGTGTGCCTTTTGGCTGAGCTCAAGGCACTGCAGTTGTAGCAGCTGTCCTGTATCCTGTGGCTTTTTATGCTGCTTTCCAGTTCATGCACAGCATTTCCAGCCAGCTCCCGAGGCACAGTGTTCTCGATAGTTTGGTTAAGGCTTTCAAGTTTAACTTGAGGATCTCAGACAAGAGAGGAAAAGAGGACAGAAGCTAGAAAGGTCATACAAATACAACAGAACTCCGGGCAGGAGTTTAAGGGAAGTCTTTGGTGTTCATGTGCCTGTTTCCTCACTCATAAAACAAAGTGAATGGGGATTTGCAAGCCAGCCAACCTCTAGATCTCTGTTTCAGATAAATATGTGTCATGTTCTGTTCATTCCTCATTGTGTAGTTTTAGAGTAAACGACCTTTTTTTAAGGCAGTTAACAGAGCTCTCGTTTGTACTCTTCCGTGACTATTCCCTTCGCAGCGCTAATGCATGTTGTGAGCTTTCTTGGGTGATATGGGGAGACTGGAAATGAACCCGTAGGTAGGCAAAGGGACGAAGCACTGCAGCAGGAGAAAGCCTGCACATGCAGATCTATACGTACATGGCCACACTGGCAAGTTTCCTGATCTCTACAGGCCCTTAAATGCTTGTCTTTCAAATGACCACCTCCTTGGGCAAGTTTTGTGAACATGATGGTATTGCTGTCAGTGGCCCATGGAATTAATATGTAATCCTCCAATCTGCAAAGGAGACACTGAGCAAGAAACACGTGTGCCCCTGTGTTGGTAGACGTGACTGCTCAGTTGTGGCATTCCTTTGGCATTTGTGCACATGGACTGCCTCGGGGCTCTCTGACAGTCTTCGTCTCTTGTCATTTAGATGAATGTTCCACACTGACATGTGCTCAGCAGATAGCGAGTCACTGTAGTTGTGCTCACAGCAATTAGGCAGGTGGAGTAATTTATTGGTAGGAAGGATGCAGCTCTTGTCTGCGCAGCCCTCTGGAATGAGTCAGACACCCACTCCAGGCAGAAGGACGAAGAGGTGGAGCACCAGGCCTCCATTCCTCCCCCCACTGTCCCCGTGTGCTGCCCCCAGTCCCGGCAGGGGACGCCCTTCCTGCGGTGCCCCACACGGGGTGGGGAAGCGTGTGAAGAAAATCTCAGCTTTGGCCCCAGAACACAAGTCCTGGTGGTGCAGACTTTTGCTGAAGGGCAGTGATAGAAACGCGCTAAGAATTTTGGGTTAGGCAAAGATGTCAGTGATAGAAACAACTTTATTCATCGTTGCAGTAATGGGTGGGCACCCCCTACTGACAAGGGAGAAATTGTGCAACTCATCAGTGGAATCCATTCCGTTCTGTACCCTGGGTCTGACGCAGGTAAAGCCTCTCCTGGCACTCACTGGTTGAGCGTCTCAGGCTCACAATCTTCTGACGCTGTTGCTACCTCACATTTCCATACAATGTCTGTTACCAATCCCATCATCTTCAGCTATTTTCTGTACCTTTTACGATGATGACAATATTTTCAATAAATTATACACTAGTGCTGTCCTGTTCCAAGCTCTCCCCTACCATTATAACTACGCTGCAGGTAATTCATTGTAAGCGCAGTAGGATGGCTGCAGGTTAATGACCTCGAGTTCCAGCAACGTCACGGAAGCTAAGTCGTGAGCTTGGTGCTGGTCACCCAGCCCTAAAGCACAGTGCTGGCAGTCCTGAGCCATCCTCTCTGCGGCAGTGAGCGGCTCCTGGAATAATTCTTTTGGGTGTGCCCTGTTTCCTGGGCACGCCTGGTGGGAGCGGGGACGGTTCTGGTTCCGTGTGAGGTCACAGTCGGGCGGTGGCACCGTGTCCAGCAGACAGGGGCTGCAGCAACTGTCACAGGCACTGAATCTGGAGGCAGGCCGTGTGCCATGCAGGGCCGCAGGGCACGCGTGAGCCAGCGGATGCAGGAGCTGCGCGACATCACCGCCTTGCAAGGTGCTGCTCCTTCAGCGTTGCGGGGACAGCCCGCTGCCTCAGGGGCAGAGGAGGGGACCCGTGTTCAACGCGGGGCAGCGGCAGCAGCTGCTACGGCACTAACAGCTCCTTCACATCCTCCAGAGCAAGGCAGGCAGTTTTCCCGGCAGTTGGCCGAGGAAAAGCTGAGGCACAACAGCAGCCTGCTTTCCCAGCTGCGTAGGACAGTGCAGGAGGACGTCCGTGCGCTGCACGCTGCCCTGAAGGTAACTGCCGTTCCCAGCACGTGTGCCCCTGCTCCTCTGCTGGAGGAAGCAGCTCTCCGTCCAAGAGCAACCAGCAGCCCCGTAGAGCAGCAGTAGGCTGTGCCAGTCCCCAGACAGACACTGACGGATGGATCTCTCTGCCCCTCTCCTGCCTGCAGCACGAGCAGCGCGTCACCTCGGAGCTTTGCGGGGCGCACAAGTACTTGTATGGCAAAAGTGTGCAGGTAACAGGGAGGGTCAGGCTGGCAGCAGAGGATCTGCTTTGCCCGGGGGCCTCTTGCAAGGACAGAGCAGTGCCACCACACGCTGCCAGCATCCGCAGCATCTGGGGCGGGAGGGATTGGTTGTCAGTTCTTTTTAAATGATGCTCACTGGGTCCCGGGTCTCGGTCCAGGAGGCCCGAGAGAAGCTGCGCAGAAGCATCTTCCACCAGGTGAACACCTGCAACGCGCTGCTGCACGAGGTGAGGCAGCGGATCCGGGCCCGGGATGCACTGCGGCAACAGCTGCAGCAGCTGCTGGACGTCGTCAGGGTCGCTGGCAAGCGGCACCAGCAGCAAGTGCAGGTACGCAGTCCCTTCCCAATGCCGGCACTGCCCACGCTCAGCGCGTCGCTTCAGCCCACGTCCCACCCCGCAGAGGATACGCCAGCTGGAGAACAGCACGGAGAAGATGCGCGTGAAAATCCACGCTGGGCAGAAGGTGACCGCGTCGTACCTGGCGCTGCGGGATGCCCTGAAGAGGGTGAGCTGCCCCTCGCTGTCCCCAGCGTGCCACAGGGCTGCTCCGTGGCTGGGATGCGACTGAGGACGTCCCGCTGAGGTCTGTTTGAGCCGTGGCTCAGCGGGTGACACGCGGTGGCTCTGTGCCCCAGGAGCTGCACTCTCTGCTGCTGCACCTGGAGCTGCTGCACACGGTGGCCGGGGCGTACCACGGGGAAGCGCAGCACAGGGAGCTGATGGCTGCGGATGTTGTCAGAGCCAGTGACGCAGCCGAGGTGAGAGCAGCCCCTGCAGGGGGTGTGCAGCTTCTGGCCGTCAGCTGCCCTGGGGCTGGGGACAGCCCTCCGTGCCCCGCTGTCCTCCCTGCTTTCCTACGCAGCCCCTTGCTGCAGCAGCAGCCCTCTCTGGCCATCCCGCAAGTCAGGCTGGCTGGCAGAAATCCTTCGCAGCTTTGACTTCCCCCTTCTCTCCGTCTCTGCTGTGCTCCAGAGGGATCTGGCCAGGCTGGAAGCGCGGTTCATGGCGGAGGAGGAGCTGATGCAGCGCTGCCTGGCAGCCCAGAAGGTGAAAGGCGACCGGCTGTGGCTCAGGGAGGCCAAGAGAAAGCACCCGAGAACGGTGAGTGGGTGGCAGCTGGGGCAGGGCCGGGCAGGGCGGCAGCTCAGGGCCACCCTCCCCGGGTGCCAGCAGCGCAGGCGGTGACAATGGATCTCCTTGCAGCAAGCCAGCTGTGACCCAGGTGTTCCCTCCGTGCTGCTACAGGACTCGGCGCTGGGTGAGCACTTGGCAGGGCACAGGGCTGGGCTCGGGCTCGGGGGCCCAGAGGAGGTGGAGGAGAAGGGTTCCTTCCCCCGTTGCCCTTCCTCCCACCCAGGCCCCCATCCGCAAGCCTCTAGGTCGCAGCTGGAGCACAAGGCCTTTGTGACGGCGCAGATGGAGAAGACCAAGGCTGCAGTGCAGTGCTCCCGCGTCTGGGTAAGGGAACGTGCCACTGCGGGCAAAAGCCGCCTGCCAGCAGCCGAGCCCTCTGCTCGTGGGCTCGTCCGAGGTTCTGTCCTCGTGGCCGAGCCCCCGCGCCGTCCCTCTGCAGGACATCAGCGACAGGCTGCTGGCACAGCACGAGACCGCGGCAGCACTGGAACAGCAATTCAGGGCGTGCAAGGAGAAGCGGCAGGCCCTGGTGGACACGCTGCGCCAGCTGGAGCTGAAGCACGCCGGGCTCAAGTTCCGCCAGCCCCCAGGTGCTAGCAGGTGGGTCCACCTGGGCGGCCTGGCCTGTGCAGCAGCACATCGGGCTATCTCTGCACGTGGACACCCAGAGGGACACGTGTGGCTCTGTGCAGCTACAGGAAACTGGAGGCAGAGCTGCGCGTGCGCCTGCAGCAGGAGGAGGCCCGGCTGGAGCAGGCGCGAGGATCGTACCTGAGGCAGCAGGAGCTGCTGTCCCTCCTGGAGAACGGCATCGACAACCTCGTCGCCCGTCTGCACGGCATCACCGTGCCCAAGCAGGTATGGGATGCGCAGAGGAGCTGGGCAGGACGCTCCTGCCTCCCTGTCCCCACCATGCGACCTCTCCCCGCTGCGCGAGCCGTGGCAAGAACCATTTCACAGAAGCACAGGATGGCTTGGCTTGGAAGGGATCTCCGAGCCCATCCAGTTCCAAGCTTCCTGCCACGGACCGGGTGTCTCCCGCCGGCTCAGGCTCACCCAAAGCAGCTCCTTGTTCCCATCACGGTTGTCCTTCGCCTGCAGGATCCCTGCATTGACTTCAAAGGCGTGGACGAGAAGGTGCAGTACTGCAGACAGAAGCTGTGGCACCTGGCCCAGCACGTGGGCTCCCTGCCCGCCCACAGCTACAGCCCTGATGAGGACAACAAGGTGCGTGGATGCTCTGTCCTTGCTCGGTCTCTGGGGGTCCGTGTGTGGCTCTGTGGCCCATCCCGAGGTGTCCTCCCTGCTGGGAGGGTGGCCCTGGGGTAAGGCCGGGGCACTGCTGGGCACTGCAGAGCACCCCGTTCCCCAAAGGGGCACCAAGACGGGACACCCCTCGCGTTCTGACACCCTCCTCACCTCCAGGATCTAACCCTATGTCTGTCACAGATTTTTGTGAAGGTCAGGAATTTAATGGAGAAAAGGACTGCGACGACTCCCTCGGAGGACGTAGACTCTGGGCTGCAAGGTAGGAGAGCACAGCAGGGACGTGTCCCACGGCCGCTGCCCCGGCCCTGAGCACTCCTGGCCGTCCTGTGCCAACCGGGCAGGTTGTCCTCTGTGCCATCAGCCCCCGAGTCTGCGTGCCAGGCTTGGAGGGCAGGAGATGGTTTTGGGCTTAGGGAAGAGCCAAGGCAGCTGGGGAGTGGCGTGGCAGAGGTGGCCCCGCAGCTCCCCTAAGCCCACTCCTCTCCGCTTTCTCCCTCAGATCCCTCGGATTTCCTCAGTGAGGACCAAGAACCAGTCCTGTCCCGGGAGGACATCAAGAGGCAGGGGCTGCGCCTGATGCAAAGGAGGATGAGACGCAGCAAGAGCAATTAGCGACTGCTGCTCCAGAGCTTTTGATGCCTCCGTTTTTTTCTTCCCCTACACGTTTAATAAAGCAGAGCTTTCTCATTCCTTCCGAGTACGTGGTACAGCTGGAAAGGGAGAGCGGGAAGGTGGTCCTGCCATGCTGCTCTCACCCACCTGGGGACAGACTGCAGTGTGACCAGCTTTGCCAGTAGCAGCAAAACCCCGGGTGGGCTGGCTGGCTGGCTTTCTTCCCCTTCATCTCTGGGGTGGCAACACCTCTCCTGGGCTCACAGCTCCTTAGAAAGGCTCTACAATAAGCCATGGGCACCGACTGGGGCAAGGGCACATGACCTATTCCTGCTGTCCAAGGGCTCTGAGGCAGCTACAGGGAAACGTATGGCTGGAGATGTACTCAGGATGGGGGTCCCAATGCCCCTGCAGGTGAGAGAAGGGGCGGGGCAGAAAAGTTCCCAAACTGTCCACCCTCTTCTTGGAACTGTCCTCCCTCCCTCTTCTTCCAGCTGTACACACAGCACTCAGCTCTCACTGCCTCCCCTCAACTCAGAGCAAAGTCCAGCTCTGGTGGGCCTGGAGGTGACATCTTCTAGTATGGCACCTGGGCAGCGCAGGCTGGGTCACAGGCACCTGGCTTCCCCAGCAGGCGTTTATTTCTCTGCAAGCAAAGGCGCACGTACAGCGATGCTGCAAAGAGATGGTGCCGGCAGCAAAGGCCTCCAGCAGTGGAGAGCCACAGCTGTGTTTGTCCCATCCATCCCTGCAGGCAGCGCCCGGACTTTTAATTCTCTTGTGTCAAAGGGAAGGTACAGGAGGGAGTGGGAAGGAAGCGCAGATGGTGCCTTGGCTCCTTGATCATAAATCTGGATGCCCCGTGGCATAGAACCAATGGGGCAGGAGCACCTCACAGGGTTGGTCTGGAAGACGGTGTAGTGCGTTCACTCGACCTTTGGGAAGGAAGAGTCCGTGCTGGGTGGAAGTTCAGCAGCCATAGGGATGGCACAGCCCAGGCAAGGAGCAGAGATTTGCTCTCTCTCCCCAGAAGCGAGTCTTGCCAAAGTGTTGAAGGCAGCTCCAGCACAACCGTCTGCAGACGGTGCCGGTGCTGATGAGAGACCTAAAATAGGACATCACAAATGCACATCAGAGACTTGGCTGCACTCAAATCTCTCTGCCCTGCAAATGCTTGTGGGAAGCTTGTCTTTGGGTGGGTGTGGGTTTTTATTATGACGTGATCAAAATCACAGGAAACAAAGCAGAGCTGGGGGAAGGAAGACAGGCTGGAGCTGGGACTGGAGCTTGAGCACTGTTGTTTTCTGGCTGAGGATGCCGGCACAGAGCTGGGTGAGGGGCACCAGGCCAAGTCAGCTGCTCTGAGGGCACGACAAGCAGCCTGGCCAGCTGAGTTGGGCAGGGAGCAGCGGGCAGGGACACAAAATGCGCTTCCGGAGTCAAACTCATGCAACTTCGGTCATCCAGGAATGCTAGAGGTGATGATGGACTGGCCTGAAGGTAAAAGCTTTGGAACTTCACCAGCAGAGGAGGTATCACGTGCTAAGGAGGCCCCACCATACAACGAATTACCAGAAAATGAAAAGAAATTTGCCCTGTTCACAGATGGATCGTGTCGTATTGTGGGAAAGCATCGCAGATGGAAATCTGCTGTGTGGAGCCACACACGACAAGTTGCAGAGGCCACTGAAGGAAAAGGGGAATCAAGCCAATTTGCAGGGGTAAAAGGCAGTCCAACTCGCCCCAGGTACCTCTGAACGAGAGGTGGCCAATGCTGTATCTTTACACTGACTCATGGATGGTGGCCCATGCTTGATGGGGGTGGTTACAGCAATGGGAACAAAACGGCTGGCAATGGAGGGGAAACCTATTTGGGCTGCTGAACTGTGGAGAGATATTGCTGCCCAAATAAAGAATATGGTTGTAAAGGTGCGTCACGTAGATTCTCATGTGCCAAAGAGTCAGGCTACTGAAGAAGAACAAAACAACCATCAGGTACATCGAGCTGCCAAAGGTAAGGTAGCTCAAGAAGACCTGGACTGGCAACACAAGTGTGAATTATTTTCGGCTTGGTGGGCCCATGAGACCTCGGGCCTTTGAGGAAGAGATGCAACATGGAAGAGGGCTAGAGACCGAGGGGTAGACTTAACTATGGTCACTATTGCACAGGTTATCCACGACTGTGATACATGCGCCACAATTAAACAAGCCAAGAGGATGAAACCTCTCTGGCAGGAAGGGTGATTGCAAAAGCAGAAATATGGGGAGGCGTTGCAGGTTGATTACATCACCTTGCCACGAAGTCACGATGGTAAGCGTTATGTGCTTACCATGGTTGGAGGTGACCACGTGGTGTCTTAAAACATATGCATTACCCCATGCTACCACCCAGAACACCATCTTAGGCCTCGAGTAACAAGTCCTATACGAATATGGCACTCCAGAAAGAATTGAGTCAGATAATGGGACTCATTTTAAAAATTCTCTTGTAAACACTTGGGCCAAAGATCATGGCATTGAGTGGATTTATTATATGCCCTATCATGCACCAGCTTCTGGTAAAATTGAAAGATAGAACGGGTTGTTAAAAACAACGTTGAAACCAATGGCAGAACATTTGAGCACTGGGAGAAGCATTTGGCAGAAGCCACCTGGGTGGTCAACACCCGAGGATCCATCAATCACGATGGTCATGCCCAATCCAGCTCTCCACCAACTGTAGAGGGAGATAAGGTCCCTGTAGTACGTGTAAAAACATGTTGGGGAAAGCGGTATGGGTCCTTCCAGCTTCTGGAAAGGGCAGACCTCTCCGTGGAACTCTTTGCTCATGGACCTGGGTCCACTTGGTAGGTGATGCAGAAGAATGGGGATGTGCAATGTGTACCGCAAGGGAATTTGATATTGGGGGAGTGCACTCAGTAATTCCATGTACATACATGTATATATGGGGTGTGTGTGTGTGTGTATCTAATGCATGTTAATCACTGTTCTGTAAATATGTATATCAAGCATAACGTAGTGATGCGGAACAAGGGGTGGAATGTCATGGTTTTATGATTTTTGGTATTGGTATTCCACATCATAACATCATGTAGTGCACTGAGAATTAAAGAGTTAATGCTCCAGCCCCATGGATCATCGATAGTTATGGGTGTACCTGTCTCAGAAGAGAACAATTGTGTTCCCCAGGGGACTTTGTGTTGCTTTGTATATTTATATATATATATGTATATGTGTTTTTCTGCTCAGAAGGAAAGATAAAAACTGTTTGTGTGTCACGAGAAACTCTTCCCTTTGGGGATCCACCCAGCAGTGGGTGCTCGCTGCTGTCTCGCCTTCAGCGTTAGCGTAGGACACTCCCTCTTGCTCATTTTCTTTGATTTATTAGCTTCAATACCAATTATATTGTATTATATTGCTATTTTGCTGACATCATATTTAGTAAATCAGCTTTCCTCCTCAGCTCATGGCCACTGTTTTGTTTCTAGGCCCATCTCCCTTTTTCCTTTTCCGTTTCCCCCGTCCCCTTTCCCAGGGTGTGGGTCCTTGGGTGCCCCGCACCAATCGTCACGGAACTGGGCTGAACCAGCCCGTAAACCGCTGACAGAGTATAGCTAGGAAATTCTGTTTAGCCAGCATGAATATGCATGTAATACTTTGTCGCGTGACGTGCCCAAGGAAGTGAGGGCCCAAGGAAGTGAGGGCAAGTCGAAGTGAATTTCTGGAGACAAAGACAGGATGTGAAGGTATTCAGGGATGGACAGTGAGGAGACTAAGGGCTTTTAAATACCCATCTTCTGACTACAGCCTGGCCAACGTGCAAAGGAAGCTTCAGAAGACAGAAGGGTGGATTGAGAAGGGACACTTGCTCTCCAGGGGAAATAGCAGAATAACCCCAGATAGGATTCAGGGAATTATTGAGCTACCCCTGCCTAGAACAGAAAGGGAACTGAGGAAGCTTCTAGGGGCAGTAGGATATTGCAGGCTCTGGATAGAGGCACATGCTCAGAAAACCAAAGGATTATGCCTTAAAACATATAGAATCGATCAGACAAGTTCTGGAAAGTATACTGTTACCCACCGAAATGGCAAGAGTACATGTAAAAGGGCATCAGAAGGGGAATTTCATTCTTGCCCAGGGAAACTGAGGAGCAGATAAATAGATTCATAGATTCATAAGGTTGGAAAGGACCTACAAGATCATCTAGTCCAACCATCCTCACACCGCCACCCCTACCCATCAAGCTACTAAATCAAATCCCTTAGCACCTCATCTAAAAGCTTCTTGAACAGCGCTAGGGACGGTGCCTCAACCACCTCCCTTGGCAGGCCATTCCAGTGCCGGACCACTCTCTCAGAGAAAAAATTTTTCCTCAAATCTAATCTAAATCTTCCCTGGCGCAACTTGTGGCCATTCCCTCTTGTCCTGTCATTAGCTACCTGGGAGAAGAGGCTGACCCCCTCCTCACCACAGCCTCCCTTCAGGAAGTGGTAGAGTGCAATGAGGTCTCCTCTAAGCCTCCTTTTCTCCAGACTAAACAATCCCAGCTCCCTCAGCCGCTCCTCGTAAGAATTGTGCTCCAGACCCCTCACCAGTTTTGTTGCCCTTCTCTGAACATGCTCCAGTGCCTCGATGTCTTTCTTGTAGTGAGGGGCCCAAAACTGAACACAGTACTCAAGGTGCGGCCGCACCAGAGCTGAGTAATGGGGGAGGATCACCTCCCTGCTCCTGCTGGCCACACTATTCCTAATACAGGCCAGGATGCCATATATTGTTTCCAACATTTTTACACATTGCTGTAAGTAGAATCCTCCATATTTATACTTTTTTCACTAAACATGTCTTTTTGCTGATTGTTTCTTTAGCAAGTTTTCATACTCTGACTTAGAATACAAAAATATGTAGACCTCAGAATATTGTTCTGAACAATATGCTTAGTTTTTGTAGGATATTCTCTACTATAACTTCCATCATCAGGATCATCAGCCTGTTTTTTATCAAAAGAAAATTAACAGAAGATAGTAAGATTCAGCAGGTAAATTAAGAGTAAAAAAAAAGATGTGCAATACAGTTTGCTCAGCTGTTAAGAGAAAAAACTTTTTTCAGAATGTATCGCATTCATTCAAAATACGGTGGTGTTAGCTGCACTCAGTGGCTGATGTTGGCTGTTTCAGGATTAACACAGAAGACTACATTCAGATTGGCCCTGGGCAGCTCTTTGCTGTGGATGGAATTAGTGTTCCCTGCACAGTTACCTATGATCAATCACACTAAAGGAAAAATGCCTTCTCTGGTGGAAGCACTCCATGCTTCCTCTATCACAACACAGTACAACCCACTGGAAGAAACTCTGGCTTTTAAAATCCATTGCAAAAGGTTCCATTGCAAAAGGTATTGTTCAAGTCTGTTACAAAAATACAGCAATAATATCTTAATTTTCTAGCATTCCTTAGATTTATTCTCAAAGCTAGTTATGGCTTTGAAAGAGGAACTGCTCTTACACTCAGTTAACTTTAACGTAGATCCTGGGACCTGTGTGTCTTATTAATATACTCTTAGATTAACACATACAAGCTGCTGCAGTTTGCACTTCCTGTTCCCCTGCGGTTCCCAGCTCAGCCTGCCGCTGCCAACATTACTCCTAGCATGAGCAGGAGCTTCAGACAGGTTGACTCAAGTACTTCTCCATCTCCATGTGTGTGCCTTTCCTTCCCTGAAATGTCCCTTTTGTGTCCCTTTTGAGTGGGGAATGGTGTTGGTAGGGTTTTATTTTG
>JAUPFR010000283.1:0-43193 GCA_036925125.1 Oreortyx pictus | reverse complement strand
GTGGAGTGGAGAGGAGTGGAGTGGAGTGGAGAGGAGTGGAGAAGTGTGGAGTGGAGTGGAGTGAGTGGAGTCGACTGGAGTGGAGTGGTGTTGAGCGGAGAGGAGTGGAGTGGAGTGGAGTGGAGTGGAGTGGAGTGGAGTGGAGTGGAGTGGTGTTGAGTGGAGAGGAGTAATGAGGAGTGGAGTGGAGTGGAGTGGAGAGGTGTGGTGTTGAGTGGAGAGGAGTGAGTGGAGTGGAGTAGAGTGGAGTGGAGTGGTGTTGAGTGGAGAGGAGTAATGTGGAGTGGAGTGGAGTGGAGTGGAGTGGAGTGAGTGGAGTGGAGTGGAGTGGAGTGGAGTAGAGTTGAGTGGAGTGGAGTGGAGTGGAGTGGAGTGGAGTTGATTGGAGAGGCGTGGAGTGGAGTGGAGAGGTGTGGTGTTGAGTGGAGAGGAGTGGAGTGGAGTGGAGTAGTGGAGTTGAGTGTGTTGAGTGGAGAGGAGTAAAGTGGAGTGGAGTGAGTGGAGAGGAGTGGAGTGGAGTGGAGTGGAGAGGAGTGGAGTGGAGTGGAGTGTAGAGGTGTGTTGTTGAGTGGAGAGGAGTGGAGTGGAGTAGAGTGGAGTGGAGTGGTGTTGAGTGGAGATGAGTGGAGTAGACTGGAGTGGACTGGAGTGGACTGGAGTGGACTGGAGTGGACTGGAGGGGAGGGTGTTGAGTGGAGAGGAGTGGAGTGGAGTGAGTGGAGTGGAGTGGTGTTGAGTGGAGTGGAGTGGAGTGGAGAAGAGTGTAGTGGAGTGGAGTGGACTGGAGTGGACTGGAGAGGAGTGGAGTGGAGTGGAGTGGAGTGGAGTGGAGAGGAGTGGAGTGGAGTGGAGTGGAGAGGAGTGGAGTGGAGTGGAGTGGAGAGGAGTGGAGTGGAGAGGAGTGGAGTGGAGTGGAGTGGAGTGGAGTGGAGTGGAGTGGAGTGGAGAGGAGTGGAGTGGAGTGGAGAGGAGTGGAGAAGAGTGGAGTGGAGTGGAGTGGAGTGGAGTCGACTGGAGTGGAGTGGTGTTGAGCGGAGAGGAGTGGAGTGGAGTGGAGTGGAGTGAGTGAGTGGAGTGGAGTGGAGTGGAGTGGTGTTGAGTGGAGAGAGTAATGAGGAGTGGAGTGGAGTGGAGAGGTGTGGTGTTGAGTGGAGAGGAGTGAGTGGAGTGGAGTAGAGTGGAGTGGAGTGGTGTTGAGTGGAGAGGAGTAATGTGGAGTGGAGTGGAGTGGAGTGGAGTGGAGTGGAGTGGAGTGGAGTGGAGTGGAGTGAGTGGAGTGGAGTGGAGTGGAGTGGAGTAGAGTTGAGTGGAGTGGAGTGGAGTAGAGTGGAGTGGAGTTGATTGGAGAGGCGTGGAGTGGAGTGGAGAGGTGTGGTGTTGAGTGGAGAGGAGTGGAGTGGAGTGGAGTAGAGTGGAGTTGAGTGGTGTTGAGTGGAGAGGAGTAAAGTGGAGTGGAGTGGAGTGGAGAGGAGTGGAGTGGAGTGGAGTGGAGAGGAGTGGAGTGGAGTGGAGTGTAGAGGTGTGTTGTTGAGTGGAGAGGAGTGGAGTGGAGTAGAGTGGAGTGGAGTGGTGTTGAGTGGAGATGAGTGGAGTAGACTGGAGTGGACTGGAGTGGACTGGAGTGGACTGGAGTGGACTGGAGGGGAGTGGTGTTGAGTGGAGAGGAGTGGAGTGGAGTGGAGTGGAGTGGAGTGGTGTTGAGTGGAGTGGAGTGGAGTGGAGAAGAGTGTAGTGGAGTGGAGTGGACTGGAGTGGACTGGAGAGGTGTGGTGTTGAGTGGAGAGGAGTGGAAGTGGAGTGGAGTGGAGTGGAGTGGAGTGGAGTGGAGTGGAGTGGAGTTGATTGGAGAGGCGTGGAGTGGAGTGGAGAGGTGTGGTGTTGAGTGGAGAGGAGTGGAGTGGAGTGGAGTAGAGTGGAGTTGAGTGGTGTTGAGTGGAGAGGAGTAAAGTGGAGTGGAGTGGAGTGGAGAGGAGTGGAGTGGAGTGGAGTGGAGAGGAGTGGAGTGGAGTGGAGTGGAGAGGTGTGTTGTTGAGTGGAGAGGAGTGGAGTGGAGTGGAGTAGAGTGGAGTGGAGTGGTGTTGAGTGGAGAGGAGTGGAGAGGAGTGGAGAAGAGTGGAGTGGACTGGAGTGGACTGGAGTGGACTGGAGTGGAGTGGTGTTGAGTGGAGAGAGGATGGAGTGGAGTGGAGTGGAGTGGTGTTGAGTGGAGTGGAGTGGAGTGGAGAAGAGTGTAGTGGAGTGGAGTGGACTGGAGTGGGCTGGAGAGTGTGGTGTTGAGTGGAGAGGAGTGGAGTGGAGTGGAGTGGAGTAGAGTGGAGTGGAGTGGTGTTGAGTGGAGAGGAGTGGAGTGGAGTAGAGTGGAGGAGAGTGGTGTTGAGTGGAGAGGAGTGGAGAGGAGTGGAAAGAGTGGAGTGGAGTGGAGTGGAGTGGAGTGGAGTGGAGGGAGTGAGTGGAGTGGAGTGGAGTGGAGTGAGTGGTGTTGAGCGGAGAGGAGTGGAGTGGAGTGGAGTGGAGTGGAGTGGTGTTGAGTGGAGAGGAGTCATGTGGAGTGGAGTGGAGTGGAGTGGAGTGAGTGGAGTGGAGTGGAGTGGAGTGGAGTGGAGTGGTGTTGAGAGGAGAGGAGTAAAGTGGAGTGGAGTGGAGAGGAGTGGAGTGGAGTGGAGTGGAGTGGAGTGGAGTGGAGTGGAGTGGAGTTGAGTGGAGAGGAGTAAAGTGGAGTGGAGTGGAGAGGAGTGGAGTGGAGTGGAGTGGAGTGGAGTGGAGTGGAGTGGAGAGGAGAGGAGTGGTGTGGAGTGGAGTGGAGTGGAGTGAGTGGAGTGGAGTAGAGTGGAGGAGAGTGGTGTTGAGTGGAGAGGAGTGGAGAGGAGTGGAGAAGAGTGGAGTGGTGTTGAGTGAGAGGAGTGGAGTGGAGTGGAGTGGAGTGGAGTGGTGAGTGGAGTGGAGTGGAGTGGGGGAGTGGAGTGGAGTGGAGTGGAGTGTGGAGAGGAGTGGAGTGGAGAAGAGTGGAGTGGAGTAGGAGTGGAGTGGAGTGGAGTGAGTGAGTGTGTGTTGCGAGTGGATTGGAGAGAGATTGGAGTGAGACGAGTGGATTGAGAAGAGTGGAGTGGATGGAGTGGAGATGAGTGGAGGAGAGTGGTGTGAGTGGGGAGGAGTGAGAGGAGTGGAGTGGTGGTGTTGTGAGAGGAGTGGAGTGGAGTGGAGTGGTGTGGAGTGGAGTGGAGTGGAGTGGAGTGTGGAGTGGAGTGGAGTGGCAGTGGAGTGGAGTGGAGTGGTGTGAGTGGAGTGGAGAGTGGAGTGGAGTGGAGAGGAGTGGAGTGGAGTGGAGTGGAGTGGAATGGAGTGGAGTGGAGTGGAGTGGAGTGGAGTGGAGTGGAGAGGAGTGAGTGGAGTGAGTGGAGTGGAGTGGAGTAGAGTGGAGGAGAGTGGTGTTGAGTGGAGAGGAGTGGAGAGGAGTGGAGAAGAGTGGAGTGGAGTGGAGTGGAGTGGAGTCGACTGGAGTGGAGTGGTGTTGAGCGGAGAGGAGTGGAGTGGAGTGGGAGTGGAGTGGAGTGGAGTGGAGTGGTGTTGAGTGGAGAGGAGTAATGTGGAGTGGAGTGGAGTGGAGAGGTGTGGTGTTGAGTGGAGAGGAGTGGAGTGGAGTGGAGTGGAGTGGAGTGGAGTGGAGTGGAGTGGTGTTGAGTGGAGAGGAGTGGAGTGGAGTGGAGTAGAGTGGAGTGGAGTGTGTGGAGTGGAGTGGAGTGGAGTGGAGTGGAGTGGAGTGGAGTGGAGTGGAGTGGAGTGAGTGGAGTGGAGTGGAGTGGAGTGGAGTGGAGTTGAGTGGAGTGGTGTTGAGTGGAGAGGAGTAAGTGGAGTGGAGTGGAGAGGAGTGGAGTGGAGTGGAGTGGAGTGGAATGGAGTGGAGTGGAGTGGAGTGGAGTGGAGTGGAGAGGAGTGGAGTGGAGTGGAGATGAGTGGAGTGGAGTGGAGTGGAGTAGAGTGGAGGAGAGTGGTGTTGAGTGGAGAGGAGTGGAGAGGAGTGGAGAAGAGTGGAGTGGAGTGGAGTGGAGTGGAGTCGACTGGAGTGGAGTGGTGTTGAGCGGAGAGGAGTGGAGTGGAGTGGAGTGGTGTTGAGTGGAGAGGAGTAATGTGGAGTGGAGTGGAGTGGAGAGGTGTGGTGTTGAGTGGAGAGGAGTGGAGTGGAGTGGAGTGGAGTGGAGTGGAGTGGAGTGGAGTGGAGTGGAGTGGAGTGGTGTTGAGTGGAGAGGAGTGGAGTGGGAGTGGAGTAGAGTGGAGTTGAGTGTGTTGAGTGGAGAGGAGTAAAGTGGAGTGGAGTGGAGTGGAGAGGAGTGGAGTGGAGTGGAGTGGAGAGGAGTGGAGTGGAGTGGAGTGGAGTGAAGAGGTGTGTTGTTGAGTGGAGAGGAGTGGAGTGGAGTAGAGTGGAGTGAGTGGTGTTGAGTGGAGATGAGTGGAGAGGAGTGGAGAAGAGTGGAGTGGACTGGAGTGGAGTGGAGTGGAGTGGAGTGGAGTGGAGTGGAGTGGAGTGGAGTGGAGTAGAGTTGAGTGGAGTGGAGTGGAGTGGAGTGGAGTGGAGTGGAGTGGAGTGGAGTTGATTGGAGAGGCGTGGAGTGGAGTGGAGAGGTGTGGTGTTGAGTGGAGAGGAGTGGAGTGGAGTGGAGTAGAGTGGAGTTGAGTGGTGTTGAGTGGAGAGGAGTAAAGTGGAGTGGAGTGGAGTGGAGAGGAGTGGAGTGGAGTGGAGTGGAGAGGAGTGGAGTGGAGTGGAGTGAAGAGGTGTGTTGTTGAGTGGAGAGGAGTGGAGTGGAGTAGAGTGGAGTGGAGTGGTGTTGAGTGGAGATGAGTGGAGAGGAGTGTAGAAGAGTGGAGTGGACTGGAGTGGACTGGAGTGGACTGGAGGGGAGTGGTGTTGAGTGGAGAGGAGTGGAGTGGAGTGGAGTGGAGTGGAGTGGAGTGGTGTTGAGTGGAGTGGAGTGGAGTGGAGAAGAGTGTAGTGGAGTGGAGTGGACTGGAGTGGACTGGAGAGGTGTGGTGTTGAGTGGAGAGGAGTGGAGTGGTGTTGAGTGGAGTAGAGTGGAGTGGAGTGGTGTTGAGTGGAGAGGAGTAATGTGGACTGGAGTGGAGTGGAGTGGAGTGGAGTGGAGTGGAGTGGAGTAGAGTTGAGTGGAGTGGAGTGGAGTGGAGTTGAGTGGAGTGGAGTGGAGGGGAGTGGAGAGGTGTGGTGTTGAGTGGAGAGGAGTGGAGTGGAGTGGAGTGGAGTGGTGTGGAGTGGAGTGGAGTGGAGTGGAGTGGAGTGGTGTTGAGTGGAGAGGAGTAAAGTGGAGTGGAGTGGAGAGGAGTGGAGAGGAGTGGAGTGGAGTGAGTGGAGTGGAGTGGAGAGGAGTGGAGTGGAGTGAGTAGAGTGGAGGAGAGTGGTGTTGAGTGGAGAGGAGTGGAGAGGAGTGGAGAAGAGTGGAGTAGTGTTGAGTGGAGAGGAGTGGAGTGGAGTGGAGTGGAGTGGTGTTGAGTGGAGTGGAGTGGAGTGGAGTGGAGTTGAGTGGAGTGGAGTGGAGTGGAGTGGAGTGGAGTGGAGTGGAGTGGAGTGGAGTGGAGTGGAGTGGAGTGGAGTGGAGTTGAGTGGAGTGGAGTGGAGTGGAGTGGAGTGGAGTTGAGTGGAGTGGTGTTGAGTGGAGAGGAGTAAAGTGGAGTGGAGTGGAGAGGAGTGGAGTGGAGTGGAGTGGAGTGGAATGGAGTGGAGTGGAGTGGAGTGGAGTGGAGTGGAGTGGAGAGGAGTGGAGTGGAGTGGAGATGAGTGGAGTGGAGTGGAGTGGAGTAGAGTGGAGGAGAGTGGTGTTGAGTGGAGAGGAGTGGAGAGGAGTGGAGAAGAGTGGAGTGGAGTGGAGTGGAGTGGAGTCGACTTGAGTGGAGTGGTGTTGAGCGGAGAGGAGTGGAGTGGAGTGGAGTGGAGTGGAGTGGAGTGGAGTGGTGTTGAGTGGAGAGGAGTAATGTGGAGTGGAGTGGAGTGGAGAGGTGTGGTGTTGAGTGGAGAGGAGTGGAGTGGAGTGGAGTGGAGTGAGTGGAGTGGTGTTGAGTGGAGAGGAGTGGAGTGGAGTGGAGTAGAGTGGAGTGGAGTGGTGTGGAGTGGAGTGGAGTGGAGTGGAGTGGTGTTGAGTGGAGTGGAGTGGAGTGGAGTGGAGTGGAGTGGAGTGGAGTGGAGTGGAGTGAGTGGAGTGGAGTGGAGTGGAGTGGAGAGGAGTAAGTGGAGTGGAGTGGAGAGGAGTGGAGTGGAGTGGAGAGGAGTGGAGTGGAGTGGAGTGGAGTGGAGTGGAGTGGAGTGGAGTGGAGTGGAGTGGAGTGGAGTGGAGTGGAGTTGAGTGGAGTGGTGTTGAGTGGAGAGGAGTAAAGTGGAGTGGAGTGGAGAGGAGTGGAGTGGAGTGGAGTGGAGTGGAGTGGAGTGGAGTGGAGTGAAGTGGAGTGGAGTGGAGAGGAGTGGAGTGGAGTGGAGTGGAGTGGAGTGAAGTGGAGTGGAGTGGAGAGGAGTGGAGTGGAGGAGAGTGGTGTTGAGTGGAGAGGAGTGGAGAGGAGTGGAGAAGAGTGGAGTGGAGTGGAGTGGAGTGGAGTCGACTGGAGTGGAGTGGTGTTGAGCGGAGTGGAGTGGAGTGGAGTGGAGTGGAGTGGAGTGGAGTGGAGTGGAGTGGAGTAGAGTGGAGTGGAGTGGAGTGGAGTGGAGTGAGTGGAGTGGAGTGGAGTGGAGTGGAGTGGAGGAGTGCAGTGGAGAGGAGTGCAGTGGAGTGGAGAGGTGTGGTGTTGAGTGGAGAGGAGTGGAGTGGAGTGGAGTAGAGTGGAGTGGAGTGGTGTTGAGTGGAGAGGAGTAAAGTGGAGTGGAGTGGAGTGGAGAGGAGTGGAGTGGAGTGGAGTGGAGAGGAGTGGAGTGGAGTGGAGTGGAGAGGTGTGTTGTTGAGTGGAGAGGAGTGGAGTGGAGTGGAGTAGAGTGGAGTGGAGTGGAGTGGAGTGGAGTGAGTGGAGTGGAGTGGAGTGAGTGGAGTAGAGTTGAGTGGAGTGGAGTGGAGTGGAGTGGAGTGGAGTTGATTGGAGAGGCGTGGAGTGGAGTGGAGAGGTGTGGTGTGAGTGGAGAGGAGTGGAGTGGAGTGGAGTAGAGTGGAGTTGAGTGGTGTTGAGTGGAGAGGAGTAAAGTGGAGTGGAGTGGAGTGGAGAGGAGTGGAGTGGAGTGGAGTGGAGTGGAGAGGAGTGGAGTGGAGTGGAGTGGAGAGGTGTGTTGTTGAGTGGAGAGGAGTGGAGTGGAGTGGAGTAGAGTGGAGTGGAGTGGTGTTGAGTGGAGATGAGTGGAGAGGAGTGGAGAAGAGTGGAGTGGACTGGAGTGGACTGGAGGGGAGTGGAGAGGAGTGGAGTGGAGTGGAGTGGAGAGGTGTGTTGTTGAGTGGAGAGGAGTGGAGTGGAGTGGAGTAGAGTGGAGTGGAGTGGAGTGGAGTGGAGTGGAGTGGAGTAGAGTTGAGTGGAGTGGAGTGGAGTGGAGTGGAGTGGAGTTGATTGGAGAGGCGTGGAGTGGAGTGGAGAGGTGTGGTGTTGAGTGGAGAGGAGTGGAGTGGAGTGGAGTAGAGTGGAGTTGAGTGGTGTTGAGTGGAGAGGAGTAAAGTGGAGTGGAGTGGAGTGGAGAGGAGTGGAGTGGAGTGGAGTGGAGTGGAGAGGAGTGAGTGGAGTGGAGTGGAGAGGTGTGTTGTTGAGTGGAGAGGAGTGGAGTGAGTGGAGTAGAGTGGAGTGGAGTGGTGTTGAGTGGAGATGAGTGGAGAGGAGTGGAGAAGAGTGGAGTGGACTGGAGTGGACTGGAGGGGAGTGGTGTGTGAGTGGAGAGGAGTGGAGTGGAGTGGAGTGGAGTGGAGTGGAGTGGAGTGGAGTGGAGTAGAGTGAGTGGAGTGAGTGGAGTGGAGTGGAGTGGAGTGGAGTGGAGTGGAGTGGAGTGGAGTTGATTGGAGAGGCGTGGAGTGGAGTGGAGAGGTGTGGTGTTGAGTGGAGAGGAGTGGAGTGGAGTGGAGTAGAGTGGAGTTGAGTGGTGTTGAGTGGAGAGGAGTAAAGTGGAGTGGAGTGGAGTGGAGAGGAGTGGAGTGGAGTGGAGTGGAGAGGAGTGGAGTGGAGTGGAGTGAAGAGGTGTGTTGTTGAGTGGAGAGGAGTGGAGTGGAGTAGAGTGGAGTGGAGTGGTGTTGAGTGGAGATGAGTGGAGAGGAGTGGAGAAGAGTGGAGTGGACTGGAGTGGAGTGGAGTGGAGTGGAGTGGAGTGGAGTGGAGTGGAGTGGAGTGGAGTAGAGTTGAGTGGAGTGGAGTGGAGTGGAGTGGAGTGGAGTGGAGTTGATTGGAGAGGCGTGAGTGGAGTGGAGAGGTGTGGTGTTGAGTGGAGAGGAGTGGAGTGGAGTGGAGTAGAGTGGAGTTGAGTGGTGTTGAGTGGAGAGGAGTAAAGTGGAGTGGAGTGGAGTGGAGAGGAGTGGAGTGGAGTGGAGTGGAGAGGAGTGGAGTGGAGTGGAGTGAAGAGGTGTGTTGTTGAGTGGAGAGGAGTGGAGTGGAGTAGAGTGGAGTGGAGTGGTGTTGAGTGGAGATGAGTGGAGAGGAGTGGAGAAGAGTGGAGTGGACTGGAGTGGACTGGAGTGGACTGGAGGGGAGTGGTGTTGAGTGGAGAGGAGTGAGTGGAGTGGAGTGGAGTGGAGTGGAGTGGTGTTGAGTGGAGTGGAGTGGAGTGGAGAGAGTGTAGTGGAGTGGAGTGACTGGAGTGGACTGGAGAGGTGTGGTGTTGAGTGGAGGAGTGGAGTGGTGTTGAGTGAGTAGAGTGGAGTGGAGTGGAGTGGAGTGGAGTGGAGTGGAGTGGAGAGGAGTGGAGTGGAGTGGAGTGAGAGGTGTGTTGTTGAGTGGAGAGGAGTGGAGTGGAGTGGAGTAGAGTGGAGTGGAGTGGTGTTGAGCTGAGAGGAGTGGAGAGGAGTGGAGAAGAGTGGAGTGGAGTAGAGTGGAGTGGAGTGGAGTGAGTGGAGTGGAGTGGAGTGGAGTGGAGTGGAGTGGTGTTGAGTGGAGAGGAGTAATGTGGAGTGGAGTGGAGTGGAGAGGTGTGGTGTTGAGTGGAGAGGAGTGGAGTGGAGTGGAGTGGAGTGGAGTGGAGTGGAGTGGAGTGGTGTTGAGTGGAGAGGAGTGGAGTGGAGTGGAGTAGAGTTGAGTGGAGTGGTGTGGAGTGGAGTGGAGTGGAGTGGAGTGGTGTTGAGTGGAGTGGAGTGGAGTGGAGTGGAGTGGAGTGGAGTGGAGTTGAGTGGAGTGGAGTGGAGTAGAGAGAGTAAAGTGGAGTGGAGTGGAGAGGAGTGGAGTGGAGTGGAGAGGAGTGGAGTGGAGTGGAGTGGAGTGGAGTGGAGTGGAGTGAGTGGAGTTGAGTGGAGTGGTGTTGAGTGGAGAGGAGTAAGTGGAGTGGAGTGGAGAGAGTGGAGTGGAGTGGAGTGGAGTGAGTGGAGTGGAGTGGAGTGGAGTGGAGTGGAGTGGAGTGGAGTGGAGTGGAGTGGAGTGGAGTGAAGTGGAGTGGAGTGGAGAGGAGTGGAGTGGAGTGGAGAGGAGTGGAGTGGAGTGGAGAGGAGTAGAGTGGAGGAGAGTGGTGTTGAGTGGAAAGGAGTGGAGAGGAGTGGAGAAGAGTGGAGTGGAGTGGAGTGGAGTGGAGTCGACTGGAGTGGAGTGGTGTTGAGCGGAGAGGAGTGGAGTGGAGTGGAGTGGAGTGGAGTGGAGTGGAGTGGAGTGGAGTGGAGTGGAGTAGAGTTGAGTGGAGTGGAGTGGAGTGGAGTGGAGTGGAGTGGAGTGGAGTGGAGTGGAGTGGAGTGGAGTGGAGTGGAGTGGAGTGGAGTGGAGAGGAGTGCAGTGGAGTGGAGAGGTGTGGTGTTGAGTGGAGAGGAGTGGAGTGGAGTGGAGTAGAGTGGAGTGGAGTGGTGTTGAGTGGAGTGGAGTGGAGTGGAGTGGAGTGGAGTGGAGTGGAGTGGAGTGGAGTGGAGTGGAGTGGAGTGGAGTGGAGTAGAGTTGAGTGGAGTGGAGTGGAGTGGAGTGGAGTGGAGTGGAGTGGAGTGGAGTGGAGTGGAGTGGAGTGGAGTGGAGTTGAGTGGAGAGGAGTGCAGTGGAGTGGAGAGGTGTGGTGTTGAGTGGAGAGGAGTGGAGTGGAGTGGAGTAGAGTGGAGTGGAGTGGTGTTGAGTGGAGAGGAGTAAAGTGAGTGGAGTGGAGTGGAGAGGAGTGGAGTGGAGTGGAGTGGAGAGGAGTGGAGTGGAGTGGAGTGGAGAGGTGTGTTGGTTGAGTGGAGAGGAGTGGAGTGGAGTGGAGTAGAGTGAGTGGAGTGGAGTGGAGTGGAGTGGAGTGGAGTGGAGTGGAGTGGAGTAGAGTTGAGTGGAGTGGAGTGGAGTGGAGTGGAGTGGAGTTGATTGGAGAGGCGTGGAGTGGAGTGGAGAGGTGTGGTGTTGAGTGGAGAGGAGTGAGTGGAGTGGAGTAGAGTGGAGTTGAGTGGTGTTGAGTGGAGAGGAGTAAAGTGGAGTGGAGTGGAGTGGAGAGGAGTGGAGTGGAGTGGAGTGGAGTGGAGAGGAGTGGAGTGGAGTGGAGTGGAGAGGTGTGTTGTTGAGTGGAGAGGAGTGGAGTGGAGTGGAGTAGAGTGGAGTGGAGTGGTGTTGAGTGGAGATGAGTGGAGAGGAGTGGAGAAGAGTGGAGTGGACTGGAGTGGACTGGAGGGGAGTGGTGTTGAGTGGAGAGGAGTGGAGTGGAGTGGAGTGAGTGGAGTGGAGTGGAGTGGAGTGGAGTGGAGTAGAGTTGAGTGGAGTGGAGTGGAGTGGAGTGGAGTGGAGTGGAGTTTATTGGAGAGGCGTGGAGTGGAGTGGAGAGGTGTGGTGTTGAGTGGAGTGGAGTGGAGTGGAGTAGAGTGGAGTTGAGTGGTGTTGAGTGGAGAGGAGTAAAGTGGAGTGGAGTGGAGTGGAGAGGAGTGGAGTGGAGTGGAGTGGAGAGGAGTGGAGTGGAGTGGAGTGAAGAGGTGTGTTGTTGAGTGGAGAGGAGTGGAGTGGAGTAGAGTGGAGTGGAGTGGTGTTGAGTGGAGATGAGTGGAGAGGAGTGGAGAAGAGTGGAGTGGACTGGAGTGGAGTGGAGTGGAGTGGAGTGGAGTGGAGTGGAGTGGAGTGGAGTAGAGTTGAGTGGAGTGGAGTGGAGTGGAGTGGAGTGGAGTGGAGTTGATTGGAGAGGCGTGGAGTGGAGTGGAGAGGTGTGGTGTTGAGTGGAGAGGAGTGGAGTGGAGTGGAGTAGAGTGGAGTTGAGTGGTGTTGAGTGGAGAGGAGTAAAGTGGAGTGGAGTGGAGTGGAGAGGAGTGGAGTGGAGTGGAGTGGAGAGGAGTGGAGTGGAGTGGAGTGAAGAGGTGTGTTGTTGAGTGGAGAGGAGTGGAGTGGAGTAGAGTGGAGTGGAGTGGTGTTGAGTGGAGATGAGTGGAGAGGAGTGGAGAAGAGTGGAGTGGACTGGAGTGGACTGGAGTGGACTGGAGGGGAGTGGTGTTGAGTGGAGAGGAGTGGAGTGGAGTGGAGTGGAGTGGAGTGGAGTGGTGTTGAGTGGAGTGGAGTGGAGTGGAGAAGAGTGTAGTGGAGTGGAGTGGACTGGAGTGGACTGGAGAGGTGTGGTGTTGAGTGGAGAGGAGTGGAGTGGTGTTGAGTGGAGTAGAGTGGAGTGGAGTGGAGTGGAGTGGAGTGGAGTGGAGTGGAGTGGAGTGGAGAGGAGTGGAGTGGAGTGGAGTGGAGAGGTGTGTTGTTGAGTGGAGAGGAGTGGAGTGGAGTGGAGTAGAGTGGAGTGGAGTGGTGTTGAGCTGAGAGGAGTGGAGAGGAGTGGAGAAGAGTGGAGTGGAGTAGAGTGGAGTGGAGTGGAGTGGAGTGGAGTGGAGTGGAGTGGAGTGGAGTGGAGTGGAGTGGAGTGGAGGGGAGTGGAGAGGTGTGGTGTTGAGTGGAGAGGAGTGGAGTGGAGTGGAGTGGAGTGGTGTGGAGTGGAGTGGAGTGGAGTGGAGTGGAGTGGTGTTGAGTGGAGAGGAGTAAAGTGGAGTGGAGTGGAGAGGAGTGGAGAGGAGTGGAGTGGAGTGGAGTGGAGTGGAGTGGAGAGGAGTGGAGTGGAGTGGAGTAGAGTGGAGGAGAGTGGTGTTGAGTGGAGAGGAGTGGAGAGGAGTGGAGAAGAGTGGAGTAGTGTTGAGTGGAGAGGAGTGGAGTGGAGTGGAGTGGAGTGGTGTTGAGTGGAGTGGAGTGGAGTGGAGTGGAGTTGAGTGGAGTGGAGTGGAGTGGAGTGGAGTGGAGTGGAGTGGAGTGGAGTGGAGTGGAGTGGAGTGGAGTGGAGTGGAGTGGAGTGGAGTAGAGTGGTGTTGAGTGGAGAGGAGTAAAGTGGAGTGGAGTGGAGAGGAGTGGAGTGGAGTGGAGTGGAGTGGAATGGAGTGGAGTGGAGTGGAGTGGAGTGGAGTGGAGTGGAGAGGAGTGGAGTGGAGTGGAGATGAGTGGAGTGGAGTGGAGTGGAGTAGAGTGGAGGAGAGTGGTGTTGAGTGGAGAGGAGTGGAGAGGAGTGGAGAAGAGTGGAGTGGAGTGGAGTGGAGTGGAGTCGACTGGAGTGGAGTGGTGTTGAGCGGAGAGGAGTGGAGTGGAGTGGAGTGGAGTGGAGTGGTGTTGAGTGGAGAGGAGTAATGTGGAGTGGAGTGGAGTGGAGAGGTGTGGTGTTGAGTGGAGAGGAGTGGAGTGGAGTGGAGTGGAGTGGAGTGGAGTGGAGTGGTGTTGAGTGGAGAGGAGTGGAGTGGAGTGGAGTAGAGTGGAGTGGAGTGGTGTGGAGTGGAGTGGAGTGGAGTGGAGTGGTGTTGAGTGGAGTGGAGTGGAGTGGAGTGGAGTGGAGTGGAGTGGAGTGGAGTGGAGTGGAGAAGAGTGGAGTGGAGTGGAGTGGAGTGGAGTCGACTGGAGTGGAGTGGTGTTGAGCGGAGAGGAGTGGAGTGGAGTGGAGTGGAGTGGAGTGGAGTGGTGTTGAGTGGAGAGGAGTAATGTGGAGTGGAGTGGAGTGGAGAGGTGTGGTGTTGAGTGGAGAGGAGTGGAGTGGAGTGGAGTGGAGTGGAGTGGAGTGGAGTGGAGTGGAGTGGAGTGGAGTGGAGTAGAGTGGTGTTGAGTGGAGAGGAGTAAAGTGGAGTGGAGTGGAGAGGAGTGGAGTGGAGTGGAGTGGAGTGGAATGGAGTGGAGTGGAGTGGAGTGGAGTGGAGTGGAGTGGAGAGGAGTGGAGTGGAGTGGAGATGAGTGGAGTGGAGTGGAGTGGAGTAGAGTGGAGGAGAGTGGTGTTGAGTGGAGAGGAGTGGAGAGGAGTGGAGAAGAGTGGAGTGGAGTGGAGTGGAGTGGAGTCGACTGGAGTGGAGTGGTGTTGAGCGGAGAGGAGTGGAGTGGAGTGGAGTGGAGTGGAGTGGTGTTGAGTGGAGAGGAGTAATGTGGAGTGGAGTGGAGTGGAGAGGTGTGGTGTTGAGTGGAGAGGAGTGGAGTGGAGTGGAGTGGAGTGGAGTGGAGTGGAGTGGTGTTGAGTGGAGAGGAGTGGAGTGGAGTGGAGTAGAGTGGAGTGGAGTGGTGTGGAGTGGAGTGGAGTGGAGTGGAGTGGTGTTGAGTGGAGTGGAGTGGAGTGGAGTGGAGTGGAGTGGAGTGGAGTGGAGTGGAGTGGAGAAGAGTGGAGTGGAGTGGAGTGGAGTGGAGTCGACTGGAGTGGAGTGGTGTTGAGCGGAGAGGAGTGGAGTGGAGTGGAGTGGAGTGGAGTGGAGTGGTGTTGAGTGGAGAGGAGTAATGTGGAGTGGAGTGGAGTGGAGAGGTGTGGTGTTGAGTGGAGAGGAGTGGAGTGGAGTGGAGTGGAGTGGAGTGGAGTGGAGTGGTGTTGAGTGGAGAGGAGTGGAGTGGAGTGGAGTAGAGTGGAGTGGAGTGGTGTGGAGTGGAGTGGAGTGGAGTGGAGTGGTGTTGAGTGGAGTGGAGTGGAGTGGAGTGGAGTGGAGTGGAGTGGAGTGGAGTGGAGTGGAGTGGAGTGGAGTGGAGTGGAGAGGAGTAAAGTGGAGTGGAGTGGAGAGGAGTGGAGTGGAGTGGAGAGGAGTGGAGTGGAGTGGAGTGGAGTGGAGTGGAGTGGAGTGGAGTGGAGTGGAGTGGAGTGGAGTGGAGTGGTGTTGAGTGGAGAGGAGTAAAGTGGAGTGGAGTGGAGAGGAGTGGAGTGGAGTGGAGTGGAGTGGAGTGGAGTGGAGTGGAGTGAAGTGGAGTGGAGTGGAGAGGAGTGGAGTGGAGTGGAGTGGAGTGGAGTGAAGTGGAGTGGAGTGGAGAGGAGTGGAGTGGAGTGGAGAGGAGTGGAGTGGAGTGGAGAGGAGTAGAGTGGAGGAGAGTGGTGTTGAGTGGAGAGGAGTGGAGAGGAGTGGAGAAGAGTGGAGTGGAGTGGAGTGGAGTGGAGTCGACTGGAGTGGAGTGGTGTTGAGCGGAGAGGAGTGGAGTGGAGTGGAGTGGAGTGGAGTGGAGTGGTGTTGAGTGGAGTGGAGTGGAGTGGAGTGGAGTGGAGTGGAGTGGAGTGGAGTGGAGTGGAGTGGAGTGGAGTGGAGTGGAGAGGAGTAAAGTGGAGTGGAGTGGAGAGGAGTGGAGTGGAGTGGAGAGGAGTGGAGTGGAGTGGAGTGGAGTGGAGTGGAGTGGAGTGGAGTGGAGTGGAGTGGAGTGGAGTGGAGTGGAGTGGAGTGGAGTGGTGTTGAGTGGAGAGGAGTAAAGTGGAGTGGAGTGGAGAGGAGTGGAGTGGAGTGGAGTGGAGTGGAGTGGAGTGGAGTGGAGTGAAGTGGAGTGGAGTGGAGAGGAGTGGAGTGGAGTGGAGTGGAGTGGAGTGAAGTGGAGTGGAGTGGAGAGGAGTGGAGTGGAGTGGAGAGGAGTGGAGTGGAGTGGAGAGGAGTAGAGTGGAGGAGAGTGGTGTTGAGTGGAGAGGAGTGGAGAGGAGTGGAGAAGAGTGGAGTGGAGTGGAGTGGAGTGGAGTCGACTGGAGTGGAGTGGTGTTGAGCGGAGAGGAGTGGAGTGGAGTGGAGTGGAGTGGAGTGGAGTGGAGTGGAGTGGAGTGGAGTGGAGTAGAGTTGAGTGGAGTGGAGTGGAGTGGAGTGGAGTGGAGTGGAGTGGAGTGGAGTGGAGTGGAGAGGTGTGTTGTTGAGTGGAGAGGAGTGGAGTGGAGTGGAGTAGAGTGGAGTGGAGTGGAGTGGAGTGGAGTGGAGTGGAGTGGAGTGGAGTAGAGTTGAGTGGAGTGGAGTGGAGTGGAGTGGAGTTGATTGGAGAGGCGTGGAGTGGAGTGGAGAGGTGTGGTGTTGAGTGGAGAGGAGTGGAGTGGAGTGGAGTAGAGTGGAGTTGAGTGGTGTTGAGTGGAGAGGAGTAAAGTGGAGTGGAGTGGAGTGGAGAGGAGTGGAGTGGAGTGGAGTGGAGTGGAGAGGAGTGGAGTGGAGTGGAGTGGAGAGGTGTGTTGTTGAGTGGAGAGGAGTGGAGTGGAGTGGAGTAGAGTGGAGTGGAGTGGTGTTGAGTGGAGATGAGTGGAGAGGAGTGGAGAAGAGTGGAGTGGACTGGAGTGGACTGGAGGGGAGTGGTGTTGAGTGGAGAGGAGTGGAGTGGAGTGGAGTGGAGTGGAGTGGAGTGGAGTGGAGTGGAGTGGAGAGGAGTGGAGTGGAGTGGAGAGGAGTGGAGTGGAGTGGAGAGGAGTAGAGTGGAGGAGAGTGGTGTTGAGTGGAGAGGAGTGGAGAGGAGTGGAGAAGAGTGGAGTGGAGTGGAGTGGAGTGGAGTCGACTGGAGTGGAGTGGTGTTGAGCGGAGAGGAGTGGAGTGGAGTGGAGTGGAGTGGAGTGGAGTGGAGTGGAGTGGAGTGGAGTGGAGTAGAGTTGAGTGGAGTGGAGTGGAGTGGAGTGGAGTGGAGTGGAGTGGAGTGGAGTGGAGTGGAGAGGTGTGTTGTTGAGTGGAGAGGAGTGGAGTGGAGTGGAGTAGAGTGGAGTGGAGTGGAGTGGAGTGGAGTGGAGTGGAGTGGAGTGGAGTAGAGTTGAGTGGAGTGGAGTGGAGTGGAGTGGAGTTGATTGGAGAGGCGTGGAGTGGAGTGGAGAGGTGTGGTGTTGAGTGGAGAGGAGTGGAGTGGAGTGGAGTAGAGTGGAGTTGAGTGGTGTTGAGTGGAGAGGAGTAAAGTGGAGTGGAGTGGAGTGGAGAGGAGTGGAGTGGAGTGGAGTGGAGTGGAGAGGAGTGGAGTGGAGTGGAGTGGAGAGGTGTGTTGTTGAGTGGAGAGGAGTGGAGTGGAGTGGAGTAGAGTGGAGTGGAGTGGTGTTGAGTGGAGATGAGTGGAGAGGAGTGGAGAAGAGTGGAGTGGACTGGAGTGGACTGGAGGGGAGTGGTGTTGAGTGGAGAGGAGTGGAGTGGAGTGGAGTGGAGTGGAGTGGAGTGGAGTGGAGTGGAGTGGAGTGGAGTGGAGTGGAGTAGAGTTGAGTGGAGTGGAGTGGAGTGGAGTGGAGTGGAGTGGAGTTGATTGGAGAGGCGTGGAGTGGAGTGGAGAGGTGTGGTGTTGAGTGGAGAGGAGTGGAGTGGAGTGGAGTAGAGTGGAGTTGAGTGGTGTTGAGTGGAGAGGAGTAAAGTGGAGTGGAGAGGAGTGGAGAGGAGTGGAGTGGAGTGGAGTGGAGAGGAGTGGAGTGGAGTGGAGTGAAGAGGTGTGTTGTTGAGTGGAGAGGAGTGGAGTGGAGTAGAGTGGAGTGGAGTGGTGTTGAGTGGAGATGAGTGGAGAGGAGTGGAGAAGAGTGGAGTGGACTGGAGTGGAGTGGAGTGGAGTGGAGTGGAGTGGAGTGGAGTGGAGTGGAGTTGAGTGGAGTGGAGTGGAGTGGAGTGGAGTGGAGTGGAGTGGAGTGGAGTGGAGTGGAGTTGATTGGAGAGGCGTGGAGTGGAGTGGAGAGGTGTGGTGTTGAGTGGAGAGGAGTGGAGTGGAGTGGAGTAGAGTGGAGTTGAGTGGTGTTGAGTGGAGAGGAGTAAAGTGGAGTGGAGTGGAGTGGAGAGGAGTGGAGTGGAGTGGAGTGGAGAGGAGTGGAGTGGAGTGGAGTGAAGAGGTGTGTTGTTGAGTGGAGAGGAGTGGAGTGGAGTAGAGTGGAGTGGAGTGGTGTTGAGTGGAGATGAGTGGAGAGGAGTGGAGAAGAGTGGAGTGGACTGGAGTGGACTGGAGTGGACTGGAGGGGAGTGGTGTTGAGTGGAGAGGAGTGGAGTGGAGTGGAGTGGAGTGGAGTGGTGTTGAGTGGAGTGGAGTGGAGTGGAGAAGAGTGTAGTGGAGTGGAGTGGACTGGAGTGGACTGGAGAGGTGTGGTGTTGAGTGGAGAGGAGTGGAGTGGTGTTGAGTGGAGTAGAGTGGAGTGGAGTGGAGTGGAGTGGAGTGGAGTGGAGTGGAGTGGAGAGGAGTGGAGTGGAGTGGAGTGGAGAGGTGTGTTGTTGAGTGGAGAGGAGTGGAGTGGAGTGGAGTAGAGTGGAGTGGAGTGGTGTTGAGCTGAGAGGAGTGGAGAGGAGTGGAGAAGAGTGGAGTGGAGTAGAGTGGAGTGGAGTGGAGTGGAGTGGAGTGGAGTGGAGTGGAGTGGAGTGGAGTGGAGTGGAGTGGTGTTGAGTGGAGAGGAGTAATGTGGAGTGGAGTGGAGTGGAGAGGTGTGGTGTTGAGTGGAGAGGAGTGGAGTGGAGTGGAGTGGAGTGGAGTGGAGTGGAGTGGTGTTGAGTGGAGAGGAGTGGAGTGGAGTGGAGTAGAGTGGAGTGGAGTGGTGTGGAGTGGAGTGGAGTGGAGTGGAGTGGTGTTGAGTGGAGAGGAGTAATGTGGAGTGGAGTGGAGTGGAGAGGTGTGGTGTTGAGTGGAGAGGAGTGGAGTGGAGTGGAGTGGAGTGGAGTGGAGTGGAGTGGTGTTGAGTGGAGAGGAGTGGAGTGGAGTGGAGTAGAGTGGAGTGGAGTGGTGTGGAGTGGAGTGGAGTGGAGTGGAGTGGTGTTGAGTGGAGTGGAGTGGAGTGGAGTGGAGTGGAGTGGAGTGGAGTTGAGTGGAGTGGAGTGGAGTAGAGAGGAGTAAAGTGGAGTGGAGTGGAGAGGAGTGGAGTGGAGTGGAGAGGAGTGGAGTGGAGTGGAGTGGAGTGGAGTGGAGTGGAGTGGAGTGGAGTGGAGTTGAGTGGAGTGGTGTTGAGTGGAGAGGAGTAAAGTGGAGTGGAGTGGAGAGGAGTGGAGTGGAGTGGAGTGGAGTGGAGTGGAGTGGAGTGAAGTGGAGTGGAGTGGAGAGGAGTGGAGTGGAGTGGAGTGGAGTGGAGTGAAGTGGAGTGGAGTGGAGAGGAGTGGAGTGGAGTGGAGAGGAGTGGAGTGGAGTGGAGAGGAGTAGAGTGGAGGAGAGTGGTGTTGAGTGGAGAGGAGTGGAGAGGAGTGGAGAAGAGTGGAGTGGAGTGGAGTGGAGTGGAGTCGACTGGAGTGGAGTGGTGTTGAGCGGAGAGGAGTGGAGTGGAGTGGAGTGGAGTGGAGTGGAGTGGAGTGGAGTGGAGTGGAGTGGAGTAGAGTTGAGTGGAGTGGAGTGGAGTGGAGTGGAGTGGAGTGGAGTGGAGTGGAGTGGAGTGGAGTGGAGTTGAGTGGAGAGGAGTGCAGTGGAGTGGAGAGGTGTGGTGTTGAGTGGAGAGGAGTGGAGTGGAGTGGAGTAGAGTGGAGTGGAGTGGTGTTGAGTGGAGTGGAGTGGAGTGGAGTGGAGTGGAGTGGAGTGGAGTGGAGTGGAGTAGAGTTGAGTGGAGTGGAGTGGAGTGGAGTGGAGTGGAGAGGAGTGGAGTGGAGTTGAGTGGAGAGGAGTGCAGTGGAGTGGAGAGGTGTGGTGTTGAGTGGAGAGGAGTGGAGTGGAGTGGAGTAGAGTGGAGTGGAGTGGTGTTGAGTGGAGAGGAGTAAAGTGGAGTGGAGTGGAGTGGAGAGGAGTGGAGTGGAGTGGAGTGGAGAGGAGTGGAGTGGAGTGGAGTGGAGAGGTGTGTTGTTGAGTGGAGAGGAGTGGAGTGGAGTGGAGTAGAGTGGAGTGGAGTGGAGTGGAGTGGAGTGGAGTGGAGTAGAGTTGAGTGGAGTGGAGTGGAGTGGAGTGGAGTGGAGTTGATTGGAGAGGCGTGGAGTGGAGTGGAGAGGTGTGGTGTTGAGTGGAGAGGAGTGGAGTGGAGTGGAGTAGAGTGGAGTTGAGTGGTGTTGAGTGGAGAGGAGTAAAGTGGAGTGGAGTGGAGTGGAGAGGAGTGGAGTGGAGTGGAGTGGAGTGGAGAGGAGTGGAGTGGAGTGGAGTGGAGAGGTGTGTTGTTGAGTGGAGAGGAGTGGAGTAGAGTGGAGTAGAGTGGAGTGGAGTGGTGTTGAGTGGAGATGAGTGGAGAGGAGTGGAGAAGAGTGGAGTGGACTGGAGTGGACTGGAGGGGAGTGGTGTTGAGTGGAGAGGAGTGGAGTGGAGTGGAGTGGAGTGGAGTGGAGTGGAGTGGAGTGGAGTGGAGTGGAGTGGAGTAGAGTGGAGTGGAGTGGAGTGGAGTGGAGTGGAGTGGAGTGGAGTGGAGTTTATTGGAGAGGCGTGGAGTGGAGTGGAGAGGTGTGGTGTTGAGTGGAGAGGAGTGGAGTGGAGTGGAGTAGAGTGGAGTTGAGTGGTGTTGAGTGGAGAGGAGTAAAGTGGAGTGGAGTGGAGTGGAGAGGAGTGGAGTGGAGTGGAGTGGAGAGGAGTGGAGTGGAGTGGAGTGAAGAGGTGTGTTGTTGAGTGGAGAGGAGTGGAGTGGAGTAGAGTGGAGTGGAGTGGTGTTGAGTGGAGATGAGTGGAGAGGAGTGGAGAAGAGTGGAGTGGACTGGAGTGGAGTGGAGTGGAGTGGAGTGGAGTGGAGTGGAGTGGAGTGGAGTGGAGTAGAGTTGAGTGGAGTGGAGTGGAGTGGAGTGGAGTTGATTGGAGAGGCGTGGAGTGGAGTGGAGAGGTGTGGTGTTGAGTGGAGAGGAGTGGAGTGGAGTGGAGTAGAGTGGAGTTGAGTGGTGTTGAGTGGAGAGGAGTAAAGTGGAGTGGAGTGGAGTGGAGAGGAGTGGAGTGGAGTGGAGTGGAGAGGAGTGGAGTGGAGTGGAGTGAAGAGGTGTGTTGTTGAGTGGAGAGGAGTGGAGTGGAGTAGAGTGGAGTGGAGTGGTGTTGAGTGGAGATGAGTGGAGAGGAGTGGAGAAGAGTGGAGTGGACTGGAGTGGACTGGAGTGGACTGGAGGGGAGTGGTGTTGAGTGGAGAGGAGTGGAGTGGAGTGGAGTGGAGTGGAGTGGAGTGGAGTGGTGTTGAGTGGAGTGGAGTGGAGTGGAGAAGAGAAGAGTGTAGTGGAGTGGAGTGGACTGGAGTGGACTGGAGAGGTGTGGTGTTGAGTGGAGAGGAGTGGAGTGGTGTTGAGTGGAGTAGAGTGGAGTGGAGTGGAGTGGAGTGGAGTGGAGTGGAGAGGAGTGGAGTGGAGTGGAGTGGAGAGGTGTGTTGTTGAGTGGAGAGGAGTGGAGTGGAGTGGAGTAGAGTGGAGTGGAGTGGTGTTGAGCTGAGAGGAGTGGAGAGGAGTGGAGAAGAGTGGAGTGGAGTAGAGTGGAGTGGAGTGGAGTGGAGTGGAGTGGAGTGGAGTGGAGTGGAGTGGAGTGGAGTGGAGTGGAGTGGAGTGGAGTGGAGTGGAGTGGAGTGGAGTGGACTGGAGTGGAGTGGTGTTGAGTGGAGAGGAGTGGAGTGGAGTGGAGTAGAGTGGAGTGGAGTGGTGTTGGGTGGAGAGGAGTGGAGTGGAGAGGAGTGGAGTGGAGTGGAGTGGAGAGGTGTGTTGTTGAGTGGAGAGGAGTGGAGTGGAGTGGAGTAGAGTGGAGTGGAGTGGTGTTGAGTGGAGATGAGTGGAGAGGAGTGGAGAAGAGTGGAGTGGACTGGAGTGGACTGGAGTGGACTGGAGGGGAGTGGTGTTGAGTGGAGAGGAGTGGAGTGGAGTGGAGTGGAGTGGAGTGGAGTGGAGTGGAGTGGAGTGGAGTGGAGTGGAGTGGAGTGGAGTGGAGTGGAGTGGAGTGGAGTAGAGTGGAGTGGAGTGGAGTGGAGTGGAGTGGAGTGGAGTTGATTGGAGAGGCGTGGAGTGGAGTGGAGAGGTGTGGTGTTGAGTGGAGAGGAGTGGAGTGGAGTGGAGTAAAGTGGAGTGGAGTGGAGTGGAGAGGAGTGGAGTGGAGTGGAGTGGAGAGGAGTGGAGTGGAGTGGAGTGAAGAGGTGTGTTGTTGAGTGGAGAGGAGTGGAGTGGAGTAGAGTGGAGTGGAGTGGTGTTGAGTGGAGATGAGTGGAGAGGAGTGGAGAAGAGTGGAGTGGACTGGAGTGGAGTGGAGTGGAGTGGAGTGGAGTGGAGTGGAGTAGAGTTGAGTGGAGTGGAGTGGAGTGGAGTGGAGTGGAGTGGAGTTGATTGGAGAGGCGTGGAGTGGAGTGGAGAGGTGTGGTGTTGAGTGGAGAGGAGTGGAGTGGAGTGGAGTAGAGTGGAGTTGAGTGGTGTTGAGTGGAGAGGAGTAAAGTGGAGTGGAGTGGAGTGGAGAGGAGTGGAGTGGAGTGGAGTGGAGAGGAGTGGAGTGGAGTGGAGTGAAGAGGTGTGTTGTTGAGTGGAGAGGAGTGGAGTGGAGTAGAGTGGAGTGGAGTGGTGTTGAGTGGAGATGAGTGGAGAGGAGTGGAGAAGAGTGGAGTGGACTGGAGTGGACTGGAGTGGACTGGAGGGGAGTGGTGTTGAGTGGAGAGGAGTGGAGTGGAGTGGAGTGGAGTGGAGTGGAGTGGTGTTGAGTGGAGTGGAGTGGAGTGGAGAAGAGTGTAGTGGAGTGGAGTGGACTGGAGTGGACTGGAGAGGTGTGGTGTTGAGTGGAGAGGAGTGGAGTGGTGTTGAGTGGAGTAGAGTGGAGTGGAGTGGAGTGGAGTGGAGTGGAGTGGAGTGGAGTGGAGTGGAGAGGAGTGGAGTGGAGTGGAGTGGAGAGGTGTGTTGTTGAGTGGAGAGGAGTGGAGTGGAGTGGAGTAGAGTGGAGTGGAGTGGTGTTGAGCTGAGAGGAGTGGAGAGGAGTGGAGAAGAGTGGAGTGGAGTAGAGTGGAGTGGAGTGGAGTGGAGTGGAGTGGAGTGGAGTGGAGTGGAGTGGACTGGAGTGGAGTGGTGTTGAGTGGAGAGGAGTGGAGTGGAGTGGAGTAGAGTGGAGTGGAGTGGTGTTGAGTGGAGAGGAGTGGAGTGGAGAGGAGTGGAGTGGAGTGGAGTGGAGAGGTGTGTTGTTGAGTGGAGAGGAGTGGAGTGGAGTGGAGTAGAGTGGAGTGGAGTGGTGTTGAGTGGAGATGAGTGGAGAGGAGTGGAGAAGAGTGGAGTGGAGAGGAGTGGAGTGGAGTGGAGTGGAGAGGTGTGGTGTTGAGTGGAGAGGAGTGGAGTGGAGTGGAGTAGAGTGGAGTTGAGTGGTGTTGAGTGGAGAGGAGTAAAGTGGAGTGGAGTGGAGTGGAGAGGAGTGGAGTGGAGTGGAGTGGAGAGGAGTGGAGTGGAGTGGAGTGAAGAGGTGTGTTGTTGAGTGGAGAGGAGTGGAGTGGAGTAGAGTGGAGTGGAGTGGTGTTGAGTGGAGATGAGTGGAGAGGAGTGGAGAAGAGTGGAGTGGACTGGAGTGGAGTGGAGTGGAGTGGAGTGGAGTGGAGTGGAGTGGAGTGGAGTGGAGTGGAGTGGAGAGGTGTGTTGTTGAGTGGAGAGGAGTGGAGTGGAGTGGAGTAGAGTGGAGTGGAGTGGTGTTGAGCTGAGAGGAGTGGAGAGGAGTGGAGAAGAGTGGAGTGGAGTAGAGTGGAGTGGAGTGGAGTGGAGTGGAGTGGAGTGGAGTGGAGTGGAGTGGAGTGGAGTGGTGTTGAGTGGAGAGGAGTAATGTGGAGTGGAGTGGAGTGGAGAGGTGTGGTGTTGAGTGGAGAGGAGTGGAGTGGAGTGGAGTGGAGTGGAGTGGAGTGGAGTGGAGTGGTGTTGAGTGGAGAGGAGTGGAGTGGAGTGGAGTAGAGTGGAGTGGAGTGGTGTGGAGTGGAGTGGAGTGGAGTGGAGTGGTGTTGAGTGGAGTGGAGTGGAGTGGAGTGGAGTGGAGTGGAGTTGAGTGGAGTGGAGTGGAGTAGAGAGGAGTAAAGTGGAGTGGAGTGGAGAGGAGTGGAGTGGAGTGGAGAGGAGTGGAGTGGAGTGGAGTGGAGTGGAGTGGAGTGGAGTGGAGTGGAGTGGAGTGGAGTGGAGTTGAGTGGAGTGGTGTTGAGTGGAGAGGAGTAAAGTGGAGTGGAGTGGAGAGGAGTGGAGTGGAGTGGAGTGGAGTGAAGTGGAGTGGAGTGGAGAGGAGTGGAGTGGAGTGGAGTGGAGTGGAGTGGAGTGAAGTGGAGTGGAGTGGAGAGGAGTGGAGTGGAGTGGAGAGGAGTGGAGTGGAGTGGAGAGGAGTAGAGTGGAGGAGAGTGGTGTTGAGTGGAGAGGAGTGGAGAGGAGTGGAGAAGAGTGGAGTGGAGTGGAGTGGAGTGGAGTCGACTGGAGTGGAGTGGTGTTGAGCGGAGAGGAGTGGAGTGGAGTGGAGTGGAGTGGAGTGGAGTGGAGTGGAGTGGAGTGGAGTGGAGTAGAGTTGAGTGGAGTGGAGTGGAGTGGAGTGGAGTGGAGTGGAGTGGAGTGGAGTTGAGTGGAGAGGAGTGCAGTGGAGTGGAGAGGTGTGGTGTTGAGTGGAGAGGAGTGGAGTGGAGTGGAGTAGAGTGGAGTGGAGTGGTGTTGAGTGGAGTGGAGTGGAGTGGAGTGGAGTGGAGTGGAGTGGAGTGGAGTGGAGTGGAGTAGAGTTGAGTGGAGTGGAGTGGAGTGGAGTGGAGTGGAGTGGAGTTGAGTGGAGAGGAGTGCAGTGGAGTGGAGAGGTGTGGTGTTGAGTGGAGAGGAGTGGAGTGGAGTGGAGTAGAGTGGAGTGGAGTGGTGTTGAGTGGAGAGGAGTAAAGTGGAGTGGAGTGGAGTGGAGAGGAGTGGAGTGGAGTGGAGTGGAGAGGAGTGGAGTGGAGTGGAGTGGAGAGGTGTGTTGTTGAGTGGAGAGGAGTGGAGTGGAGTGGAGTAGAGTGGAGTGGAGTGGAGTGGAGTGGAGTGGAGTGGAGTGGAGTGGAGTGGAGTAGAGTTGAGTGGAGTGGAGTGGAGTGGAGTGGAGTGGAGTTGATTGGAGAGGCGTGGAGTGGAGTGGAGAGGTGTGGTGTTGAGTGGAGAGGAGTGGAGTGGAGTGGAGTAGAGTGGAGTTGAGTGGTGTTGAGTGGAGAGGAGTAAAGTGGAGTGGAGTGGAGTGGAGAGGAGTGGAGTGGAGTGGAGTGGAGTGGAGAGGAGTGGAGTGGAGTGGAGTGGAGAGGTGTGTTGTTGAGTGGAGAGGAGTGGAGTGGAGTGGAGTAGAGTGGAGTGGAGTGGTGTTGAGTGGAGATGAGTGGAGAGGAGTGGAGAAGAGTGGAGTGGACTGGAGTGGACTGGAGGGGAGTGGTGTTGAGTGGAGAGGAGTGGAGTGGAGTGGAGTGGAGTGGAGTGGAGTGGAGTGGAGTGGAGTGGAGTGGAGTAGAGTTGAGTGGAGTGGAGTGGAGTGGAGTGGAGTGGAGTGGAGTTGATTGGAGAGGCGTGGAGTGGAGTGGAGAGGTGTGGTGTTGAGTGGAGAGGAGTGGAGTGGAGTGGAGTAGAGTGGAGTTGAGTGGTGTTGAGTGGAGAGGAGTAAAGTGGAGTGGAGTGGAGTGGAGAGGAGTGGAGTGGAGTGGAGTGGAGAGGAGTGGAGTGGAGTGGAGTGAAGAGGTGTGTTGTTGAGTGGAGAGGAGTGGAGTGGAGTAGAGTGGAGTGGAGTGGTGTTGAGTGGAGATGAGTGGAGAGGAGTGGAGAAGAGTGGAGTGGACTGGAGTGGAGTGGAGTGGAGTGGAGTGGAGTGGAGTGGAGTGGAGTGGAGTAGAGTTGAGTGGAGTGGAGTGGAGTGGAGTGGAGTGGAGTTGATTGGAGAGGCGTGGAGTGGAGTGGAGAGGTGTGGTGTTGAGTGGAGAGGAGTGGAGTGGAGTGGAGTAGAGTGGAGTTGAGTGGTGTTGAGTGGAGAGGAGTAAAGTGGAGTGGAGTGGAGTGGAGAGGAGTGGAGTGGAGTGGAGTGGAGAGGAGTGGAGTGGAGTGGAGTGAAGAGGTGTGTTGTTGAGTGGAGAGGAGTGGAGTGGAGTAGAGTGGAGTGGAGTGGTGTTGAGTGGAGATGAGTGGAGAGGAGTGGAGAAGAGTGGAGTGGACTGGAGTGGACTGGAGGGGAGTGGTGTTGAGTGGAGAGGAGTGGAGTGGAGTGGAGTGGAGTGGAGTGGAGTGGAGTGGTGTTGAGTGGAGTGGAGTGGAGTGGAGAAGAGTGTAGTGGAGTGGAGTGGACTGGAGTGGACTGGAGAGGTGTGGTGTTGAGTGGAGAGGAGTGGAGTGGAGTGGAGTGGAGAGGAGTGGAGTGGTGTTGAGTGGAGTAGAGTGGAGTGGAGTGGAGTGGAGTGGAGTGGAGTGGAGTGGAGTGGAGTGGAGAGGAGTGGAGTGGAGTGGAGTGGAGAGGTGTGTTGTTGAGTGGAGAGGAGTGGAGTGGAGTGGAGTAGAGTGGAGTGGAGTGGTGTTGAGCTGAGAGGAGTGGAGAGGAGTGGAGAAGAGTGGAGTGGAGTAGAGTGGAGTGGAGTGGAGTGGAGTGGAGTGGAGTGGAGTGGAGTGGAGTGGAGTGGAGTGGAGTGGACTGGAGTGGAGTGGTGTTGAGTGGAGAGGAGTGGAGTGGAGTGGAGTAGAGTGGAGTGGAGTGGTGTTGGGTGGAGAGGAGTGGAGTGGAGAGGAGTGGAGTGGAGTGGAGTGGAGAGGTGTGTTGTTGAGTGGAGAGGAGTGGAGTGGAGTGGAGTAGAGTGGAGTGGAGTGGTGTTGAGTGGAGATGAGTGGAGAGGAGTGGAGAAGAGTGGAGTGGACTGGAGTGGACTGGAGTGGACTGGAGGGGAGTGGTGTTGAGTGGAGAGGAGTGGAGTGGAGTGGAGTGGAGTGGAGTGGAGTGGAGTGGAGTGGAGTGGAGTGGAGTAGAGTTGAGTGGAGTGGAGTGGAGTGGAGTGGAGTGGAGTTGATTGGAGAGGCGTGGAGTGGAGTGGAGAGGTGTGGTGTTGAGTGGAGAGGAGTGGAGTGGAGTGGAGTAAAGTGGAGTGGAGTGGAGTGGAGAGGAGTGGAGTGGAGTGGAGTGGAGAGGAGTGGAGTGGAGTGGAGTGAAGAGGTGTGTTGTTGAGTGGAGAGGAGTGGAGTGGAGTAGAGTGGAGTGGAGTGGTGTTGAGTGGAGATGAGTGGAGAGGAGTGGAGAAGAGTGGAGTGGACTGGAGTGGAGTGGAGTGGAGTGGAGTGGAGTGGAGTGGAGTAGAGTGGAGTGGAGTGGAGTGGAGTGGAGTGGAGTTGATTGGAGAGGCGTGGAGTGGAGTGGAGAGGTGTGGTGTTGAGTGGAGAGGAGTGGAGTGGAGTGGAGTAGAGTGGAGTTGAGTGGTGTTGAGTGGAGAGGAGTAAAGTGGAGTGGAGTGGAGTGGAGAGGAGTGGAGTGGAGTGGAGTGGAGAGGAGTGGAGTGGAGTGGAGTGAAGAGGTGTGTTGTTGAGTGGAGAGGAGTGGAGTGGAGTAGAGTGGAGTGGAGTGGTGTTGAGTGGAGATGAGTGGAGAGGAGTGGAGAAGAGTGGAGTGGACTGGAGTGGACTGGAGTGGACTGGAGGGGAGTGGTGTTGAGTGGAGAGGAGTGGAGTGGAGTGGAGTGGAGTGGAGTGGAGTGGTGTTGAGTGGAGTGGAGTGGAGTGGAGAAGAGTGTAGTGGAGTGGAGTGGACTGGAGTGGACTGGAGAGGTGTGGTGTTGAGTGGAGAGGAGTGGAGTGGTGTTGAGTGGAGTAGAGTGGAGTGGAGTGGAGTGGAGTGGAGTGGAGTGGAGTGGAGAGGAGTGGAGTGGAGTGGAGTGGAGAGGTGTGTTGTTGAGTGGAGAGGAGTGGAGTGGAGTGGAGTAGAGTGGAGTGGAGTGGTGTTGAGCTGAGAGGAGTGGAGAGGAGTGGAGAAGAGTGGAGTGGAGTGGAGTGGAGTGGAGTGGAGTGGAGTGGAGTGGACTGGAGTGGACTGGAGTGGAGTGGTGTTGAGTGGAGAGGAGTGGAGTGGAGTGGAGTAGAGTGGAGTGGAGTGGTGTTGAGTGGAGAGGAGTGGAGTGGAGAGGAGTGGAGTGGAGTGGAGTGGAGAGGTGTGTTGTTGAGTGGAGAGGAGTGGAGTGGAGTGGAGTAGAGTGGAGTGGAGTGGTGTTGAGTGGAGATGAGTGGAGAGGAGTGGAGAAGAGTGGAGTGGAGAGGAGTGGAGAAGAGTGGAGTGGAGTGGAGTGGAGTGGAGTGGAGTGGAGTGGAGTGGAGTGGACTGGAGTGGACTGGAGTGGAGTGGTGTTGAGTGGAGAGGAGTGGAGTGGAGTGGAGTAGAGTGGAGTGGAGTGGTGTTGAGTGGAGAGGAGTGGAGTGGAGAGGAGTGGAGTGGAGTGGAGTGGAGAGGTGTGTTGTTGAGTGGAGAGGAGTGGAGTGGAGTGGAGTAGAGTGGAGTGGAGTGGTGTTGAGTGGAGATGAGTGGAGAGGAGTGGAGAAGAGTGGAGTGGAGAGGAGTGGAGTGGAGTGGAGTGGAGAGGTGTGTTGTTGAGTGGAGAGGAGTGGAGTGGAGTGGAGTAGAGTGGAGTGGAGTGGAGTGGAGTAGAGTGGAGTGGAGTGGTGTTGAGTGGAGAGGAGTGGAGTGGAGAGGAGTGGAGTGGAGTGGAGTGGAGAGGTGTGTTGTTGAGTGGAGAGGAGTGGAGTGGAGTGGAGTAGAGTGGAGTGGAGTGGTGTTGAGTGGAGATGAGTGGAGAGGAGTGGAGAAGAGTGGAGTGGAGAGGAGTGGAGTGGAGTGGAGTGGAGAGGTGTGTTGTTGAGTGGAGAGGAGTGGAGTGGAGTGGAGTAGAGTGGAGTGGAGTGGTGTTGAGCTGAGAGGAGTGGAGAGGAGTGGAGAAGAGTGGAGTGGAGTAGAGTGGAGTGGAGTGGAGTGGAGTGGTGTTGAGTGGAGAGGAGTAAAGTGGAGTGGAGTGGAGAGGAGTGGAGTGGAGTGGAGTGGAGTGGAGAGGAGTGGAGTGGAGTGGAGAGGAGTGGAGTGGAGTGGAGTAGAGTGGAGTGGAGTGGTGTTGAGTGGAGAGGAGTGGAGTGGAGAGGAGTGGAGTGGAGTGGAGTGGAGAGGTGTGTTGTTGAGTGGAGAGGAGTGGAGTGGAGTGGAGTAGAGTGGAGTGGAGTGGTGTTGAGTGGAGATGAGTGGAGAGGAGTGGAGAAGAGTGGAGTGGACTGGAGTGGACTGGAGTGGACTGGAGGGGAGTGGTGTTGAGTGGAGAGGAGTGGAGTGGAGTGGAGTTGAGTGGAGTGGAGTGGAGTGGAGTGGAGTGGAGTGGAGTGGAGTAGAGTTGAGTGGAGTGGAGTGGAGTGGAGTGGAGTGGAGTGGAGTTGATTGGAGAGGCGTGGAGTGGAGTGGAGAGGTGTGGTGTTGAGTGGAGAGGAGTGGAGTGGAGTGGAGTAGAGTGGAGTTGAGTGGTGTTGAGTGGAGAGGAGTAAAGTGGAGTGGAGTGGAGTGGAGAGGAGTGGAGTGGAGTGGAGTGGAGAGGAGTGGAGTGGAGTGGAGTGAAGAGGTGTGTTGTTGAGTGGAGAGGAGTGGAGTGGAGTAGAGTGGAGTGGAGTGGTGTTGAGTGGAGATGAGTGGAGAGGAGTGGAGAAGAGTGGAGTGGACTGGAGTGGACTGGAGTGGACTGGAGGGGAGTGGTGTTGAGTGGAGAGGAGTGGAGTGGAGTGGAGTGGAGTGGAGTGGAGTGGAGTGGTGTTGAGTGGAGTGGAGTGGAGTGGAGAAGAGTGTAGTGGAGTGGAGTGGACTGGAGTGGACTGGAGAGGTGTGGTGTTGAGTGGAGAGGAGTGGAGTGGTGTTGAGTGGAGTAGAGTGGAGTGGAGTGGAGTGGAGTGGAGTGGAGTGGAGTGGAGTGGAGTGGAGTGGAGTGGAGTGGAGTTGATTGGAGAGGCGTGGAGTGGAGAGGAGAGGTGTGGTGTTGAGTGGAGAGGAGTGGAGTGGAGTGGAGTGGAGTTGAGTGGTGTTGAGTGGAGAGGAGTAAAGTGGCGTGGAGTGGAGTGGAGAGGAGTGGAGTGGAGTGGAGTGGAGAGGAGTGGAGTGGAGTGGAGTGGAGAGGTGTGTTGTTGAGTGGAGAGGAGTGGAGTGGAGTGGAGTAGAGTGGAGTGGAGTGGAGTGGTGTTGAGTGGAGAGGAGTGGAGAGGAGTGGAGAAGAGTGGAGTGGACTGGAGTGGACTGGAGTGGACTGGAGTGGAGTGGTGTTGAGTGGAGAGGAGTGGAGTGGAGTGGAGTGGAGTGGAGTGGTGTTGAGTGGAGTGGAGTGGAGTGGAGAAGAGTGTAGTGGAGTGGAGTGGACTGGAGTGGACTGGAGAGGTGTGGTGTTGAGTGGAGAGGAGTGGAGTGGAGTGGAGTGGAGTAGAGTGGAGTGGAGTGGTGTTGAGTGGAGAGGAGTGGAGTGGAGTAGAGTGGAGGAGAGTGGTGTTGAGTGGAGAGGAGTGGAGAGGAGTGGAGAGGAGTGGAAAAGAGTGGAGTGGAGTGGAGTGGACTGGAGTGGACTGGAGTGGAGTGGTGTTGAGCGGAGAGGAGTGGAGTGGAGTGGAGTGGAGTGGTGTTGAGTGGAGAGGAGTCATGTGGAGTGGAGTGGAGTGGAGTGGAGTGGAGTGGAGTGGAGTGGAGTGGAGTGGAGTGGAGTGGAGTGGAGTGGAGTGGAGAGGTGTGGTGTTGAGTGGAGAGGAGTGGAGTGGAGTGGAGTAGAGTGGAGTGGAGTGGAGTGGAGTGGAGTGGAGTGGAGTGGAGTGGACTGGAGTGGAGTGGTGTTGAGTGGAGAGGAGTGGAGTGGAGTGGAGTAGAGTGGAGTGGAGTGGTGTTGAGTGGAGAGGAGTAATGTGGAGTGGAGTGGAGTGGAGTGGAGTGGAGTGGAGAGGTGTGGTGTGGAGTGGAGAGGTGTGGTGTTGAGTGGAGTAGAGTGGAGTGGAGTGGTGTTGAGTGGAGAGGAGTAAGGTGGAGTGGAGTGGAGAGGAGTGGAGTGGAGTGGAGTGGAGTGGAGTGGAGAGGTGTGGTGTTGAGTGAAGAGGAGTGGAGTGGAGTGGAGTGGAGTGGAGTGGAGTGGAGTGGAGTGGAGTGGGGTGGAGTGGAGTGGAGTGGTGTTGAGTGGAGAGGAGTAAAGTGGAGTGGAGTGGAGAGGAGTGGTGTTGAGTGGAGAGGAGTGGAGTGGAGTGGAGTAGAGTGGAGTGGAGTGGTGTTGAGTGGAGAGGAGTAAGGTGGAGTGGAGTGGAGAGGAGTGGAGTGGAGTGGAGTGGAGTGGAGTGGAGAGGTGTGGTGTTGAGTGAAGAGGAGTGGAGTGGAGTGGAGTGGAGTGGAGTGGAGTGGAGTGGAGTGGGGTGGAGTGGAGTGGAGTGGTGTTGAGTGGAGAGGAGTAAAGTGGAGTGGAGTGGAGAGGAGTGGAGTGGAGTGGAGTGGAGTGGAGTGGAGTGAGTGGAGTGGAGTGGAGTGGAGTTGAGTGGAGAGGAGTAAGTGGAGTGGAGTGGAGAGGAGTGGAGTGGAGTAGAGTGGAGTGGAGTGGAGTGGAGTGGAGTGGAGTGGACTGGAGTGGAGTGGTGTTGAGTGGAGAGGAGTGGAGTGGAGTGGAGTAGAGTGGAGTGGAGTGGTGTGAGTGGAGAGGAGTAATGTGGAGTGGAGTGGAGTGGAGTGGAGTGGAGTGGAGTAGAGTTGAGTGGAGTGGAGTGGAGTGGAGTGGAGTGGAGTGGAGTGGAGTGGAGTGGTGTGGAGTGGAGTGGAGAGGTGTGGTGTTGAGTGGAGAGGAGTGGAGTGGAGTGGAGTAGAGTGGAGTGGAGTGGTGTTGAGTGGAGAGGAGTAAGGTGGAGTGGAGTGGAGAGGAGTGGAGTGGAGTGGAGTGGAGTGGAGTGGAGTGGAGAGGTGTGGTGTTGAGTGAAGAGGAGTGGAGTGGAGTGGAGTGGAGTGGAGTGGAGTGGAGTGGAGTGGGGTGGAGTGGAGTGGAGTGGTGTTGAGTGGAGAGGAGTAAAGTGGAGTGGAGTGGAGAGGAGTGGAGTGGAGTGGAGTGGGTGGAGTGGAGTGGAGTGGAGTGGAGTGGAGTTGAGAGAGAGTAAAGTGGAGTGGAGTGGAGAGGAGTGGAGTGGAGTGGAGTGGAGTGGAGTGGAGTGGAGTGGAGTGGAGTGGAGTGGAGAGGAGAGGAGAGGAGTGGTGTGGAGTGGAGTGGAGTGGAGTGGAGTGGAGTGGAGTGGAGTGGAGTGGAGTGGAGTGGAGTGGAGTGGAGTAGAGTGGAGGAGAGTGGTGTTGAGTGGAGAGGAGTGGAGAGGAGTGGAGAAGAGTGGAGTGGTGTTGAGTGGAGAGGAGTGGAGTGGAGTGGAGTGGAGTGGAGTGGAGTGGAGTGAGTGGAGTGGAGCGGAGTGGAGTGGAGTGCAGAGGGGTGGAGTGGAGAGGAGTGGATTGGAGAAGAGTGGAGTGGAGTGGAGAAGAGTGGAGTGGTGTTGAGTGGAGAGGAGTGGAGTGGAGTGGAGTGGAGTGGTGTGAGTGGAGAGGAGTAAAGTGGAGTGGAGTGGTGTGGAGTGGAGTGGAGTGGAGTGGAGTGGAGTGGAGTGGTGTTGAGTGGAGAGGAGTAAAGTGGAGTGGAGTGGAGAGGAGTGGAGTGGAGTGGAGTGGAGTGGAGTGGAGTGGAGTGGAGTGGAGTGGAGTGGTGGGAGTGGAGTGGAGTGGTGTGAGTGGTGAGGAGTAAGTGGAGTGAGTGAGTGGAGTGGAGTGGAGTGGAGTGGAGTGGAGTGGAGTGGAGTGGAGTGGAGGGAGTGGAGTGGAGTGGAGTGGAGAGGAGTGGAGTGGAGTGGAGTGAGTGGAGGAGTGTGGTGTGAGTAGAGAGGAGTGGAGAGGTGGAGATGTGTGGAGTGGTGTTGAGTGGAGAGGAGTGGAGTGGAGTGGAGTGGAGTGGAGTGGTGTGGAGTGGAGTGGAGTGGAGTGGAGTGGAGTGGTGTTGAGTGGAGAGGAGGGAGTGGAGTGGAGTGGAGTGGGTGTTGAGTGGAGAGGTGGTAAGTGGAGTGGAGTGGTGTGGAGTGGAGTGGAGGAGAGTGGTGTTGAGTGGAGTGGAGGGAGTGGAGGGGTGAGGTGTGGAAGAGTGGTGTGGAGTGGAGGTGGAGTGGGGAGTGGAGGGGTGTGGAGGGGTGAGGGTGTGGTGGTGGAGGGAGTGGAGTGGGTGGAGTGGTGGAGTGGAGTGGAGGAGTGGGGTGGAGTGGAGGGTGGGTGTGGAGGGGTGTGGAGGGTGGGGAGGGGAGTGGAGGGAGGGGGTGGGGTGGGGTGGGGTGGGTGGGGGGGTGGTGGGGGGTGTGGAGGGGTGGTGGGGTGGTGAGGGGTGGGGTGGGTGGGAGGGGTGGGGAGGGGTGGGGTGTGGTGGGGTGGGGGGGTGGGGTGAGGTGGGGTGGGGTGGGGTGGTGTGGGGTGGGGTGGGGGGGGGGGTGTGGTGGATGGTGGGTGGGGTGGGGTGGGGTGGGGTGGGGTGTGGGGGGGGGGGGTGGGGTGTGGTGGGGTGGGGTGGGGTGGTGTGGGGTGGGGTGGGGGGGGGTGGGGTGTGGTGGTTGGGGTGGGTGGGGTGTGGTGGGGTGGGGTGGGGTGGGTGGGGTGGGGAGTGGGGGGGGGGGTGGGTTGTGGTGGGGTGGGGTGGGGTGGGGTGGGTGGGTGGGGAGGGGTGGGGTGGGGAGGGGTGGGGGGGGTGGGGTGGGTGGGGGGGGGTGGGGTGTGGTGGTTTGGGGTGGGGTGGGGTGTGGTGGGGGGGGTGGGTGTGGTGGGGTGGGGTGGGGTGGTGAGCGAGAGGGGAAGCAAGAAGCAGGGGGGGGGGGGGTGTGTGTGTCGACTAGCATAGAATAGCAGAGACTAGATTATAATAGCAGAGAATAGCATAGCATAGGGTCGAAGAGCATAGATTATAATCGAATAGAATAGAATAAAATCGAATAGAATAGAATAGAATAGAATAGAATAGCATAGACTAGAATAGAATAGAAGAGGCTAGATTATAATATAAGCGACTCGCATAGAAGACATAGAATACGAATAGAACGACGAATAGAACTAGAATACGGTAGAAGAGAATAGATTATAATAGAATAGAATAGAGTAGAATACGAATAGAATCGAAGAGACTAGATTATAATATAAGAGAATAGCATAGAACTAGAATAGAATAGAATATGGTAGAAGAGAATAGATTATAATCGAATAGCATAGAGTAGAATAGAACTAGAATAGACGAGCATAGATTATCATAGAATAGACTGGACTAGAATAGCATAGAATAGAATAGACTAGCATAGCATAGAGTAGACTCGACTAGAATAGAAGAGACTAGATTATAATATAAGAGAATAGACTAGAATAGAATAGAATAGAATACGACTAGAATAGGAATAGACTAGACTAGCATCGAATAGAAAGAATAGCATAGAATAGACTCTGGTCGACGAGCATAGATTCTCATAGAATAGAATAGCATAGACATCGAAGAGAAGAGATTATAATAGCATAGAATGGAATAGAATGGAATAGAATCGAACTAGAATAGAGGGGAATAGAAGAGAATAGAAGAGACTAGAAGAGAATAGATTATAATAGAGAAGAATAGAATAGAATATAATAGAATAGAATCGGGTAGAAGAGAATAGATTATCATAGCCTAGCCATAGAATAGAATAGAAGAGAATAGATTATAATAGAATAGAATAGAATAGAACTAGAATAGCATAGAATAGACTAGAATAGAATAGAATCGAATAGCAGAGCATAGATTATAATAGAATAGAGGAGAATAGAAGAGAATAGAAGAGCGTAGATTATAATAGAGCAGCATAGAGTAGAATCGAATAGAATAGAAGAGAATAGAATAGAATAGAATAGAATAGAATAGAATAGAATAGACTAGAATAGAATAGAATAGAATAGAATAGAATAGAATAGAATAGAATAGGGTAGAAGAGAATCGATTAATAATAGAATCGAATCGCATAGACTAGACTAGAATAGACTCGAATAGAATAGAATAGAATAGAATAGAATAGAATAGAAGCGACATAGCATAGAATAGGGTAGAAGAGAATAGCATTCTAATAGAATAGAATAGAATAGACTAGCATAGAATAGAATATAATAGAATAGCATAGGGTAGAAGAGAATAGATTATAATAGACTAGAATCGAATAGAATAGAAGAGAATAGATTATCATAGAATAGAGGAGAATAGAATAGAATAGAGGAGAATTGCATAGAAGAGAATAGACTCAAAGAGGATCGAATAGACTAGAAGCGCAACTAGCCTAGACTAGACTAGCATAGAATAGAATAGAATCGACTAGAAGAGCATAGCTTATAATAGAATAGAGGAGAATAGCAGAGACTAGAAGAGAATAGATTATAATAGAGAAGAATAGAGTAGAATAGAATAGAATAGAATAGAATAGCATAGACTAGAATAGAATAGAATAGAATAGAATCGAATAGACATATAATAGAAGAGACAGAGAAGAGAATAGAATAGAATAGAATAGAATAGACTAGACTAGAATAGAATAGAACTAGAATAGAAGAGAATAGACTAGAATAGGGTAGAAGAGAATAGATTAGAATAGAATAGAATAGAATAGAATAGAATAGAATCGAATAGATAGAAGAGAATAGAATAGAATAGGGTAGAAGAGAATAGATTATAATAGAATAGAATAGAATAAAATAGAATAGAATAGAATAGAATAGAATAGAATAGAATAGAATAGACCGAGGATAGATTATAATATAAGAGAATAGACTAGCATAGAATCGAATAGACTAGAATAGAAGAGAATAGAATAGAATAAGGTCGAAGAGACTAGATTATAATAGAATAGAATAGAGTAGAATAGAATAGAATAGAAGAGAATAGATTATAATATAAGAGAATAGAATAGACACTATCACTCGACTAGACTAGAATAGAATAGACTAGACTAGACTCGAATAGAATAGATTCGAGTCGACTCGACTAGAATAGAATAGAATAGAATAGAATATGGTAGAAGAGAATAGATTATACATAGATAGAATAGAGTCGAATCGAATAGAATAGAAGAGAATAGATTATAATCGAATAGAATGGACTAGAATCGCATAGACATAGAATAGAATAGAATAGAGTAGAATAGAATAGAAGAGAATAGAATAGAATAGGGTAGAAGAGAATAGATAGAATAGAATAGAATAGAATAGCATAGAATAGAATAGATAGAATAGAATAGAATAGAAGAGAATAGAATAGCATAGGGTAGAAGAGAATAGATTACTAATAGAATAGAATAGAATAAAAATAGAATAGATAGAATAGAATAGAATAGAATAGAATAGAAGAGGATAGATTATAATATAAGAGACATAGACTAGAATAGAATAGAATAGAATAGAAGAGAATAGAATAGAATAAGGTAGAAGAGAATAGATTATAATAGAATAGAATAGAGTAGAATAGAATAGAATAGAAGAGAATAGATTATAATAGAAGAGATAGAATAGAATAAGGGTAGAAGAGAATAGATATACTCGAATAGAATAGAATAACATAGAATAGAATAGAATAGAATCGAATAGAATAGAATAGAATAGAAGAGGATAGATTATAATATCAGAGAATAGACTAGAATAGAATAGAATAGATAGACGAGAATAGAATAGAATACGGTAGAAGAGAATAGATTATACTAGAATAGACTAGAGTAGCATAGATTATAATATACAGAGAATAGAATATAATATAAGAGAATAGAATAGAATAGAATAGAATAGAATAGAATATGGTAGAAGCGAATAGATTACTAATAGACTAGAATAGAGTAGACTAGAATAGAATAGAAGAGAATAGATCTCATAATAGAATAGAATGGAATAGAATAGAATAGAAATAGACATAGACTAGAATAGAATAGAATAGAGTAGAATAGAATAGAATAGAAGAGAATAGATTACTAATATAAGAGACTAGATAGACTAGCACTAGACTAGCATAGACTAGAATAGCATAGAATAGAATAGACTAGAATAGAATAGAATAGAATATGGTAGAAGAGAACTAGATTATAATAGACTAGAATAGAATAGACTAGAAGAGAAGAGATTATACTAGAATAGCATGGAATAGAATGGAATAGCATAGAATCGACTAGAGGGGAATAGCAGAGACTAGACGAGAATAGAAGAGAATAGATTATAATAGAGACGAATAGAGTAGAATAGCATAGAAGAGAATAGATTATAATAGAATAGAATAGAGTAGACTAGAATAGAATCGACTAGAAGAGAATAGATTCTAATATACCGAGCATGGAATAGAATGGAATAGAATCGAATAGTATAGAGGAGAATAGAATAGCATAGAATAGATTCATAACTAGAATAGAATCGAATAGAATAGAATAGACGAGACTCGCTTATCATAGAATAGAATGGAATAGACTGGAATAGAATGGAATAGAATAGAGGAGAATCGAAGAGACATAGCAGAGAATCGATTATACTAGAATAGAATAGAATAGCGTAGAATAGAATAGAATAGAAGAGAATAGATATTATATAAGAGAATAGACTAGAATAGCATAGCAAGAATAGAATAGAATAGAAGAGAATAGACTACGAATAGAATAGGGTCGACGCGACTAGATTCTACTAGATTAGCATAGACTCGAATAGACTAGAAGAGAATCGATTCTACTATAAGAGAAGAGAATCAGAATAGACAGAGACTTGATTAGAATAGAATAGACTAGAATCGAATAGAATAGAATAGATAGAATCGAATAGAATAGAATAGAACTAGAGTAGACTAGATTATAATAGAATAGAAGAGAATAGATTATAAATACGAGAATGGAATAGAATGGAATAGAATAGAATAGTATAGAGGAGAATAGACTAGACTAGACTAGATATAATAGAATCGAATCGAACTAGAATAGCATAGCAATCGAATCGAAGAGCATAGATTCTAATCGAAAAGAATGGAATAGAATGGAATAGACTGGAATAGAATAGAGGAGAATAGCAGAGAATAGATGAGCATAGATTATAATAGCATAGAATAGAGTAGAATAGAATAGACGAGAATCGCTTATTCTATAAGAGGATAGAATAGAATAGAATAGAAGAGAATAGAATAGAATAGCATAGAGAATCGAATAGACTAGAATAGGGTAGAAGAGACTAGATTACTAATAGATTAGAATAGAGTAGAATAGAATAGAATAGAAGAGAATAGAATATAATATAAGAGACTAGAATAGACTAGACGAGACTAGACTAGAATAGAATAGAATAGACTAGAATAGAATAGAATAGAATAGAATAGACATAGAGTAGAATAGAATAGAATAGAATAGGACTAGAACTAGAATAGACTCGAATAGAATAGAAGAGAATAGAATATAATAGAAAGAATGGAATAGAATGGAATAGAAAGGAATAGAATAGAGGAGAATAGAAGAGAATAGATGAGAATAGATATCATAGAATAGACTAGAGTAGACTAGAATAGAATAGAAGAGAATAGACTTATTATAATAAGAGAATAGAATAGCATCGAATAGAAGAGACTAGAATCGAAGAGAATAGATACTCACGAATCTCCACTAAAGACACTCGAATCGAAAGCTACTCCACTCGCATAGACTAGACTCGCATAGACTCGCACTAGAAGATCGAAGCACTCACTCGACTCCACTCCCCTCTCCACTCCACTCCATACTCCTCTCCACTCAACACCACTCCACTCCACTCCACTCCACTCTACTCCACTCCACTCTTCTCCACTCCTCTCCACTCTCTCAGCTCAACCGACTCCACTCCACTCTACTCGACTCCACTCCACTCCTCTCCACTCAACAACACACCTCTCCACTCCACTCCACTCCACTCCTCTCCACTCCACTCTTCTCACTCCTCTCCACTCATCTCCACTCAACACCACTCCACTCCACTCTACTCCACTCCACTCCACTCCTCTCCACTCAACAACACACCTCTCCACTCCACTCCACTCCACTCCTCTCCACTCCACTCCTCTCACTCAACCACTCCACTCACTCTACTCACTCACTCCACTCCACTCTACTCCACTCCACTCCACTCCTCTCCACTCAACAACACACCTCTCCACTCCACTCCACTCCACTCCTCTCCACTCACCTCTTCTCCACTCCTCTCCACTCATCTCACTCAACACCACTCCACTCCACTCTACTCCACTCCACTCCACTCCTCTCCACTCAACAACACACCTCTCCACTCCACTCCACTCCACTCCTCTCACTCCACTCCTCTCCACTCAACACCACTCCACTCCACTCTACTCCACTCCACTCACTCCTCTCCACTCAACACCAATCCACTCCAGACTCCGACTCCACTCCACTCACTCCATCCGACTCCACTCCACTCCTCACTCACTCTCTCCACTCCTCTCCACTCCACTCCTTCTCCACTCCTCTCCACTCATCTCCACTCAACACACTCTCCACTCTACTCCACTCCACTCCACTCCTCTCCACTCAACAACACACCTCTCCACTCCACTCCACTCCACTCCTCTCCACTCACTCCTCTCCACTCAACACCACTCCACTCCTCTCACTCCACTCCACTCCTCTCCACTCAACACCACTCCACTCCAGTCCACTCCAGTCCACTCCACTCCACTCCACTCCACTCCCTCCACTCCACTCACTCTCTCCACTCCTCTCCACTCCTCTCAGCTAACACCACTCCACTCCACTCTACTCACTCCACTCCACTCTACTCCACTCAACAACACACCTCTCCACTCCACTCCTACTCCTCTCATCTCCACTCCACTCCACTCCACTCCTATCCATCGACTCGACACTCTCATCAAACCACTCCACTCCTATCCACTCAACACCACACTCTCCAGTCCACTCCAGTCCACTCCACTCCACTACACTCTTCTCCACTCCACTCACTACACTCAACACACGCCACTCCATCCACTCCACTCCACTCCACTCCTCTCCACTCAAACCACTCCCCTCAGATCCACTCAAGTCAACTCCAGTCCACTCCACTCTTCTCCACTCCTCTCCACTCATCTCCATCAACACCACTCCACTCCACTCTACTCCACTCCCACTCCTCTCCACTCAACAACACACCTCTTCCACTCCACTCCACCCTCCACTCCTCTCACTCCACTCCACTCACTCCTCTCACTCCACTCCACTCACTTTACTCCTCTCCACTCAACACACACTCAACTCCACTCTGACTCCACTCCACTCCATCCTCTCCACTCAACACACTCTCACTCCACTCCACGCTCTCATCAACTCGACTAACTCACTCCACTCCACTCCACTCTACTCACTCCACTCCACTCACTCAGCCTCACTCCAGTCCACTCCAACTCTTCTCCACTCCTCTCCACTCATCTCCACTCAACACAACTCCACTCCACTCTACTCCACTCCACTCCTCTCCACTCAACAACACACCTCTTCACTCCACTCCACTCACTCCTCTCCACTCCACTCCACTCCTCTCCACTCCACTCCTCACTCACTTTACTCCACTCCACTCCCTCCTCTCCACTCAACACCACACCTCTCCACTCCACTCCACGCCTCTCCAATCAACTCCACTCCACATCCACTCACTCAACTCAACTCAACTCTACTCCACTCACTCACTCCACTAGACTCCACTCCAAAGCACTCGATCTCACTCACTCCTCTCAGCACACCACTCCCCTCCAGTCACTCCAGTCCACTCCAGTCCACTCACTCTCACTCCTCTCCACTCATCTCCACTCAACACCACTCCACTCCACTCTACTCCACTCCACTCACTCCTCTCCACTCAACAACCACACCTCTCCACTCCACTCACTCCACTCCTCTCCACTCCACTCCTCTCCACCCAACACCACTCCACTCCACTCTACTCCACTCCACTCCACTCCTCTCCACTCAACACCACTCCACTCCAGTCCACTCCACTCCACTCCACTCCACTCCACTCCACTCCACTCCACTCCACTCCACTCCACTCCACTCTACTCACTCCACTCTTCTCCACTCCTCTCCACTCCTCTCAGCTCAACACCACTCCACTCCACTCTACTCCACTCCACTCCACTCCTCTCCACTCAACAACACACCTCTCCACTCCACTCCACTCCACTCCTCTCCACTCCACTCCACTCCACTCCACTCCACTCCACTCCACTCCACCTCCACTCTACTCCACTCAACACCACTCCACTCCTCTCCACTCCACTCCACTCCACTCCTCTCCACTCAACACCACACCTCTCCAGTCCACTCCAGTCCACTCCACTCCACTACACTCATCTCCACTCCACTCCACTCCACTCAACACCACTCCACTCAACTCCACTCCACTCCACTCCACTCCACTCCTCTCCACTCAACACACTCCCCTCCAGTCCACTCCAGTCCACTCCACTCTTCTCCACTCCTCTCCACTCATCTCCACTCAACACCACTCCACTCCACTCTACTCCACTCCACTCCTCTCCACTCAACAACACACCTCTTCACTCCACTCCACTCCACTCCTCTCCACTCCACTCCACTCCACTCCTCTCCACTCCACTCCACTCCACTTTACTCCTCTCCACTCAACACCACTCAACTCCACTCTACTCCACTCCACTCCACTCCTCTCCACTCAACACCACACCTCTCCACTCCACTCCACGCCTCTCCAATCAACTCCACTCCACTCCACTCCACTCCACTCCACTCAACTCTACTCCACTCCACTCCACTCCACTCCACTCCACTCCACTCCACTCCACTCCAGTCCACTCCACTCTTCTCCACTCCTCTCCACTCATCTCCACTCAACACCACTCCACTCCACTCTACTCCACTCCACTCCTCTCCACTCAACAACACACCTCTTCACTCCACTCCACTCCACTCCTCTCCACTCCACTCCACTCCACTCCTCTCCACTCCACTCCACTCCACTTTACTCCTCTCCACTCAACACCACTCAACTCCACTCTACTCCACTCCACTCCACTCCTCTCACTCAACACACACCTCTCCACTCCACTCCACGCCTCTCCAATCAACTCCACTCCACTCCACTCCACTCCACTCCACTCCACTCAACTCTACTCCACTCCACTCCACTCCACTCCACTCCACTCCACTCCACTCCACTCCACTCCACTCCTCTCCACTCAACACCACTCCCCTCCAGTCCACTCCAGTCCACTCCACTCTTCTCCACTCCTCTCCACTCATCTCCACTCAACACCACTCCACTCCACTCTACTCCACTCCACTCCACTCCTCTCCACTCAACAACACACCTCTCCACTCCACTCCACTCCACTCCTCTCCACTCCACTCCACTCCACTCCACTCCTCTCCACTCCACTCCACTCCACTTTACTCCTCTCCACTCAACACCACTCAACTCCACTCTACTCCACTCCACTCCACTCCTCTCCACTCAACACCACACCTCTCCACTCCACTCCACGCCTCTCCAATCAACTCCACTCCACTCCACTCCACTCCACTCCACTCAACTCTACTCCACTCCACTCCACTCCACTCCACTCCACTCCACTCCACTCCACTCCACTCTACTCCACTCCACTCCACTCCTCTCCACTCAACAACACACCTCTCCACACTCCACTCCACTCCTCTCCACTCCACTCCACTCCACTCCTCTCCACTCCACTCCACTCCACTTTACTCCTCTCCACTCAACACCACTCCACTCCACTCTACTCCACTCCACTCCACTCCTCTCCACTCAACACCACACCTCTCCACTCCACTGCACTCCTCTCCACTCAACTCCACTCCACTCCACTCCACTCCACTCCACTCCACTCAACTCTACTCCACTCCACTCCACTCCACTCCACTCCACTCCACTCCACTCCACTCCACTCCACTCAACACCACTCCACTCCACTCTACTCCACTCCACTCCACTCCTCTCCACTCAACACCACACCTCTCCACTCCACTGCACTCCTCTCCACTCAACTCCACTCCACTCCACTCCACTCCACTCCACTCCACTCCACTCACTCACTTACTCCACTCCACTCCACTCCACTCCACTCCACTCCACTCCACTCCACTCCACTCCACTCCTCTCCGCTCAACACCACTCCACTCCAGTCGACTCCACTCCACTCCACTCCACTCCACTCTTCTCCACTCCTCTCCACTCCTCTCCACTCAACACCACTCTCCTCCACTCTACTCCTCTCCACTCCACTCCACTCCTCTCCACTCCACTCCACTCCTCTCCACTCCACTCCACTTCACTCCACTCCACTCCACTCCACTCCACTCCACTCCTCTCCACTCCACTCCACTTCACTCCACTCCACTCCACTCCACTCCTCTCCACTCCACTCCACTTTACTCCTCTCCACTCAACACCACTCCACTCAACTCCACTCCACTCCACTCCACTCCACTCCACTCCACTCCACTCCACTCCACTCCACTCCACTCCTCTCCACTCCACTCCACTCCTCTCCACTCCACTCCACTTTACTCCTCTCTACTCCACTCCACTCCACTCAACTCCACTCCACTCCACTCCACTCCACTCCACTCCACTCAACACCACTCCACTCCACTCCACTCCACTCCACACCACTCCACTCCACTCTACTCCACTCCACTCCACTCCTCTCCACTCAACACCACTCCACTCCACTCCACTCCACTCCACTCCACTCCACTCCACTCCTCTCCACTCAACACCACACCTCTCCACTCCACTCCACTCCACATTACTCCTCTCCACTCAACACCACTCCACTCCACTCCACTCCACTCCACTCCACTCCACTCCACTCCACTCCACTCTACTCCACTCCACTCTTCTCCACTCCTCTCCACTCCTCTCAGCTCAACACCACTCCACTCCACTCTACTCCACTCCACTCCACTCCTCTCCACTCAACAACACACCTCTCCACTCCACTCCACTCCACTCCACTCCACTCCACTCCACTCCACTCCACTCCACTCCACTCCAGTCCACTCCACTCTTCTCCACTCCTCTCCACTCATCTCCACTCAACACCACTCCACTCCACTCTACTC
>JAUPFR010000282.1:0-43204 GCA_036925125.1 Oreortyx pictus | reverse complement strand
GAGTGCTGTGGTGTTGAGTGGAGTGGAGTGGAGTGGAGTGGAGTGGAGTGGAGTAGAGTGGAGTGGAGTGGTGTTGAGTGGAGAGGAGTGGAGTGGAGTGGAGTGGAGTGGAGTGGAGTGGAGTGGAGTGGAGTGGAGTGGAGTGGAGTGGAGTGGAGAGGTGTGGTGTTGAGTGGAGAGGAGTGGAGTGGAGTGGAGTGGAGTGGAGTGGAGTGGAGTGGAGTGGAGTGGGAGTGGTGTGGTGTTGAGTGGAGTGGAGAGGAGTGGAGTGGAGTGGAGTGGAGTGGAGAGGAGAGGAGTGGAGTGGAGTGGAGTGGAGTGGAGAGGAGTGGAGTGGAGTGGAGTGGAGTGGAGTGGAGTGGTGTGGTGTTGAGTGGAGTGGAGAGGAGTGGAGTGGAGTGGAGTGGAGTGGAGAGGAGTGGAGTGGAGTGGAGTGGAGTGGAGTGGAGTGGAGTGGAGTGGAGTGGAGTGGAGTGGAGTGGAGTGGAGAGGTGTGGTGTTGAGTGGAGAGGAGTGGAGTGGAGTGGAGTGGAGAGGAGTCGAGTGGAGTGGAGTGGAGTGGAGTGGAGTGGTGGGTGTGGTGTTGAGTGGAGTGGAGAGGAGTGGAGTGGAGTGGAGTGGAGTGGAGAGGAGTGGAGTGGAGTGGAGTGGAGTGGAGAGGTGTGGTGTTGAGTGGAGAGGTGTGGAGTGGAGTAGAGTGGAGTGGAGTGGTGTTGAGTGGAGAGGAATAAAGTGGAGTGGTGTGGAGAGGAGTGCAGTGGAGTGGAGTGGAGTGGAGTGGAGTGGAGTGGAGTGGAGTGGAGAGGAGTGGAGTGGAGTGGAGTGGAGTGGAGTGGAGTGGTGTTGAGTGGAGAGGAGTGGAGTGGAGTGGAGTGGAGTGGAGAAGAGTGGAGTGGTGTTGAGTGGAGAGGAGTGGAGTGGAGTGGTGTTGAGTGGAGAGGAGTGGAGTGGAGTGGAGTGGAGAAGAGTGGAGTGGTGTTGAGTGGAGAGGAGTGGAGTGGAGTGGAGTGGAGAGGTGTGGTGTTGAGTGGAGTGGAGAGGAGTGGAGTGGAGTGCTGTGGTGTTGAGTGGAGTGGAGTGGAGTGGAGTGGAGTGGAGTGGAGTAGAGTGGAGTGGAGTGGTGTTGAGTGGAGAGGAGTGGAGTGGAGTGGAGTGGAGTGGAGTGGAGTGGAGTGGAGTGGAGTGGAGTGGAGTGGAGTGGAGTGGAGTGGAGTGGAGTGGAGTGGAGAGGTGTGGTGTTGAGTGGAGAGGAGTGGAGTGGAGTGGAGTGGAGTGGAGTGGAGTGGAGTGGAGTGGAGTGGAGTGGTGTGGTGTTGAGTGGAGTGGAGAGGAGTGGAGTGGAGTGGAGTGGAGAGGAGAGGAGTGGAGTGGAGTGGAGTGGAGTGGAGAGGAGTGGAGTGGAGTGGAGTGGAGTGGAGTGGAGTGGAGTGGAGTGGAGAGGTCTGGTGTTGAGTGGAGAGGAATGGAGTGGAGTGGAGAGGAGTGGAGTGGAGTGGAGAGGAGTTGAGTGGAGTGGAGAGGAGTGGAGTGGAGTGGAGTAGAGAGGTGTGGTGTTGAGTGGAGTGGAGAGGAGTGGAGTGGAGTGGAGTGGAGTGGAGTGGAGTGGAGTGGAGTGGAGTGGAGTGGAGTGGAGTGGTGTGGTGTTGAGTGGAGTGGAGAGGAGTGGAGTGGAGTGGAGTGGAGTGGAGTGGAGAGTTGTGGTGTTGAGTGGAGAGGTGTGGAGTGGAGTAGAGTGGAGTGGAGTGGTGTTGAGTGGAGAGGAGTAAAGTGGAGTGGTGTGGAGGGGAGTGCAGTGGAGTGGAGTGGTGTGGAGGGGAGTGCAGTGGAGTGGAGTGGAGTGGAGTGGAGTGCAGTGGAGTGGAGTGGAGTGGAGTGGAGTGGAGTGGAGTGGAGTGGAGTGGAGTGGAGTGGAGAGGAGTGGAGTGGAGTGGAGTAGAGTGGAGTGGAGTGGTGTTGAGTGGAGAGGAGTGGAGTGGAGTGGAGTGGAGAAGAGTGGAGTGGTGTTGAGTGGAGAGGAGTTGAGTGGAGAGGTGTGGAGAGGTGTGGTGTTGAGTGGAGAGGAGTGGAGTGGAGTGGAGTGGAGTGGAGAGGAGTCGAGTGGAGTGGAGTGGAGTGGAGTGGAGTGGTGTGGTGTTGAGTGGAGTGGAGAGGAGTGGAGTGGAGTGGAGAGGAGTGGAGTGGAGTGGAGTGGAGAGGAGTGGAGTGGAGTGGAGTGGAGTGGTGTTGAGTGGAGAGGAGTGGAGTGGAGTGGAGTGGAGAAGAGTGGAGTGGTGTTGAGTGGAGAGGAGTTGAGTGGAGTGGAGTGGAGTAGAGAGGTGTGGTGTTGAGTGGAGTGGAGAGGAGTGGAGTGGAGTGGAGTGGAGTGGAGTGGAGTGGAGTGGAGTGGAGTGGAGTGGAGTGGAGTGGAGTGGAGTGGTGTGGTGTTGAGTGGAGAGGAGTGGAGTGGAGTGGAGTGGAGTGGAGTGGAGAGTTGTGGTGTTGAGTGGAGAGGTGTGGAGTGGAGTAGAGTGGAGTGGAGTGGTGTTGAGTGGAGAGGAGTAAAGTGGAGTGGTGTGGAGGGGAGTGCAGTGGAGTGGAGTGGTGTGGAGGGGAGTGCAGTGGAGTGGAGTGGAGTGGAGTGGAGTGGAGTGCAGTGGAGTGGAGTGGAGTGGAGTGGAGTGGAGTGGAGTGGAGTGGAGTGGAGTGGAGTGGAGAGGAGTGGAGTGGAGTGGAGTAGAGTGGAGTGGAGTGGTGTTGAGTGGAGAGGAGTGGAGTGGAGTGGAGTGGAGAAGAGTGGAGTGGTGTTGAGTGGAGAGGAGTTGAGTGGAGTGGAGTGGAGTGGAGAGGTGTGGAGAGGTGTGGTGTTGAGTGGAGAGGAGTGGAGTGGAGTGGAGTGGAGTGGAGAGGAGTCGAGTGGAGTGGAGTGGAGTGGAGTGGAGTGGTGTGGTGTTGAGTGGAGTGGAGAGGAGTGGAGTGGAGAGGAGTGGAGTGGAGTGGAGTGGAGTGGAGTGGAGTGGAGTGGAGTGGAGTGGACTGGACTGGAGAGGAGTGGAGTGGACTGGAGAGGTGTGGTGTTGAGTGGAGAGGAGTGGAGTGGAGTGGAGAGGAGTGGAGTGGACTGGAGAGGTGTGGTGTTGAGTGGAGAGGTGTGGAGTGGAGTAGAGTGGAGTGGAGTGGTGTTGAGTGGAGAGGAGTAAAGTGGAGTTGTGTGGAGAGGAGTGCAGTGGAGTGGAGTGGAGAGGAGTGGAGTGGAGTGGAGTGGAGTGGTGTTGAGTGGAGAGGAGTGGAGTGGGGTGGAGTGGAGAAGAGTGGAGTGGTGTTGAGTGGAGAGGAGTTGAGTGGAGTGGAGTGGAGTGGAGAGGTGTGGTCTTGAGTGGAGTGGAGAGGAGTGGAGTGGAGTGGAGTGGAGTGGAGTGGAGTGGTGTTGAGTGGAGAGGAGTGGAGTGGAGTGGAGTGGAGAAGAGTGGAGTGGTGTTGAGTGGAGAGGAGTTGAGTGGAGTGGAGTGGAGTGGAGAGGTGTGGAGAGGTGTGGTGTTGAGTGGAGAGGAGTGGAGTGGAGTGGAGTGGAGAGGAGTCGAGTGGAGTGGAGTGGAGTGGAGTGGAGTGGTGTGGTGTTGAGTGGAGTGGAGAGGAGTGGAGTGGAGAGGAGTGGAGTGGAGTGGAGTGGAGTGGAGTGGAGTGGACTGGACTGGACTGGAGAGGAGTGGAGTGGACTGGAGAGGTGTGGTGTTGAGTGGAGCGGAGTGGAGTGGAGTGGAGAGGAGTGGAGTGGACTGGAGAGGTGTGGTGTTGAGTGGAGAGGTGTGGAGTGGAGTAGAGTGGAGTGGAGTGGTGTTGAGTGGAGAGGAGTAAAGTGGAGTTGTGTGGAGAGGAGTGCAGTGGAGTGGAGTGGAGAGGAGTGGAGTGGAGTGGAGTGGAGTGGAGTGGTGTTGAGTGGAGAGGAGTGGAGTGGGGTGGAGTGGAGAAGAGTGGAGTGGTGTTGAGTGGAGAGGAGTTGAGTGGAGTGGAGTGGAGTGGAGAGGTGTGGTCTTGAGTGGAGTGGAGAGGAGTGGAGTGGAGTGGAGTGGAGTGGAGTGGAGTGGTGTGGTGTTGAGTGGAGTGGAGAGGAGTGGAGTGGAGTGGAGTGGAGTGGAGAGGAGTGGAGTGGAGTGGAGTGGAGTGGAGTGGAGTGGAGTGGAGTGGAGTGGAGTGGAGTGGAGTGGAGTGGAGAGGTGTGGTGTTGAGTGGAGAGGAGTGGAGTGGAGTGGAGTGGAGAGGAGTCGAGTGGAGTGGAGTGGAGTGGAGTGGTGTGGTGTTGAGTGGAGTGGAGAGGAGTGGAGTGGAGTGGAGTGGAGTGGAGTGGAGTGGAGTGGAGTGGAGTGGAGTGGAGTGGAGTGGAGTGGAGTGGAGTGGAGTGGAGTGGAGTGGAGAGGTGTGGTGTTGAGTGGAGAGGTGTGGAGTGGAGTAGAGTGGAGTGGAGTGGTGTTGAGTGGAGAGGAGTAAAGTGGAGTGGTGTGGAGAGGAGTGCAGTGGAGTGGAGTGGAGTGGAGTGGAGTGGAGTGGAGTGGAGTGGAGTGGAGTGGAGAGGAGTGGAGTGGAGTGGAGTGGAGTGGAGTGGAGTGGTGTTGAGTGGAGAGGAGTGGAGAGGAGTGGAGTGGAGTGGAGTGGAGAAGAGTGGAGTGGTGTTGAGTGGAGAGGAGTGGAGTGGAGTGGTGTTGAGTGGAGAGGAGTGGAGTGGAGTGGAGTGGAGAAGAGTGGAGTGGAGTGGAGTGGAGTGGTGTGGTGTTGAGTGGAGTGGAGAGGAGTGGAGTGGAGTGGAGTGGAGTGGAGTGGAGTGGAGTGGAGTAGAGTGGAGTGGAGTGGTGTTGAGTGGAGAGGAGTGGAGTGGAGTGGAGTGGAGTGGAGTGGAGTGGAGTGGAGTGGAGTGGAGTGGAGTGGAGAGGTGTGGTGTTGAGTGGAGAGGAGTGGAGTGGAGTGGAGTGGAGTGGAGTGGAGTGGAGTGGTGTGGTGTTGAGTGGAGTGGAGAGGAGTGGAGTGGAGTGGAGTGGAGTGGAGAGGAGAGGAGTGGAGTGGAGTGGAGTGGAGAGGAGTGGAGTGGAGTGGAGTGGAGTGGAGTGGAGTGGAGTGGAGTGGAGAGGTCTGGTGTTGAGTGGAGAGGAGTGGAGTGGAGTGGAGAGGAGTGGAGTGGAGTGGAGAGGAGTTGAGTGGAGTGGAGAGGAGTGGAGTGGAGTGAGAGGTGTGGTGTTGAGTGGAGAGGTGTGGAGTGGAGTAGAGTGGAGTGGAGTGGTGTGAGTGCAGAGGAGTAAAGTGGAGTGGTGTGGAGAGGAGTGCAGTGGAGTGGAGTGGAGTGGAGTGGGTGGTGGAGTGGAGTGGAGTGGAGTGGAGTGGGAGAGGAGGTGGAGTGGAGTGGAGTGGAGTGGAGTGGAGTGGAGTGGTGTTGAGTGGAGAGGAGAGGAGTGGAGTGGAGTGGAGAAGAGTGGAGTGGTGTTGAGTGGAGAGGAGTTGAGTGGAGTGGAGTGGAGAGGTGTGGTGTTGAGTGGAGTGGAGAGGAGTGGAGTGGAGTGGAGTGGAGTGGAGTGGAGTGGAGTGGAGTGGAGTGGAGTGGAGTGGAGTGGAGAGGAGTGGAGTGGAGTGGAGTGGAGTGGTGTTGAGTGGAGAGGAGAGGAGTGGAGTGGAGTGGAGAAGAGTGGAGTGGTGTTGAGTGGAGAGGAGTTGAGTGGAGTGGAGTGGAGAGGTGTGGTGTTGAGTGGAGTGGAGAGGAGTGGAGTGGAGTGGAGTGGAGTGGGGTGGAGTGGGTGGAGTGGAGTGGTGTGGTGTTGAGTGGAGTGGAGAGGAGTGGAGTGGAGTGGAGTGGAGTGGAGAGGAGTGGAGTGGAGTGGAGTGGAGTGGAGTGGAGTGGTGTGGAGTGGAGTGGAGTGGTATTGAGTGGAGAGGAGTGGAGTGGAGTGGTGTTGAGTGGAGAGGAGTGGAGTGGAGTGGAGTGGAGTGGAGTGGTGGAGAGGAGTGGAGTGGAGTGGAGTGGAGTGGAGTGGTGTTCAGTGGAGAGGAGTGGAGTGGAGTGGAGTGGAGTGGAGTGGAGTGGAGAAGTGGTGGAGTGTGAGTGGAGTGGAGTGGAGTGGAGTGGAGTGGTGTTGAGTGGAGAGGAGTGGAGTGGAGTGGAGTGGAGTGGAGAGAGTGGAGTGGTGTTGAGTGGAGTGGAGAGGAGTGGAGTGGAGTGGAGTGGAGTGGAGAGGAGTGGAGTGGAGTGGAGTAGAGTGGGTGGAGTGGAGTGGAGTGGAGTGGAGTGGAGTGGGTGGAGTAGAGTGGAGGTGGAGTGGAGTGGAGTGGAGTGGTGTTGAGTGGAGAGGAGTGGAGTGGAGTGGAGTGGAGTGGAGTGGAGATGAGTGGAGTGGAGTGGAGTGGAGTGGAGTGGAGTGGAATGGAGTGGAGTGGAGTGGAGTGGAGTGGAGTGGAGTGGAGTGGAGAGGGTGGAGTGGAGTGGAGTGGAGTGGTGTTGAGTGGAGAGGAGTGGAGTGGAGTGGAGTGGAGAAGAGTGGAGTGGTGTTGAGTGGAGAGGAGTTGAGTGGAGTGGAGTGGGTGGAGAGGTGTGGTGCTGAGTGGAGTGGAGAGGAGTGGAGTGGAGAGGAGTGGAGTGGAGTGGAGTGGAGTGGAGTGGGTGGAGTGGAGTGGAGTGGAGTGGAGGGAGTGGAGTGGAGTGGAGTGGTGTGGTGTTGAGTGGAGTGGAGAGGAGTGGAGTGGAGTGGAGTGGAGTGGAGAGGAGTGGAGTGGAGTGGAGTGGAGAGGAGTGGAGTGGAGTGGAGTGGAGTGGTGTTGAGTGGAGAGGAGTGGAGTGGAGTGGAGTGGAGAAGAGTGGAGTGGTGTTGAGTGGAGAGGAGTTGAGTGGAGTGGAGTGGAGTAGAGAGGTGTGGTGTTGAGTGGAGTGGAGAGGAGTGGAGTGGAGTGGAGTGGAGTGGAGTGGAGTGGTGTGGTGTTGAGTGGAGTGGAGAGGAGTGGAGTGGAGTGGCGTGGAGTGGAGTGGAGAGTTGTGGTGTTGAGTGGAGAGGTGTGGAGTGGAGTAGAGTGGAGTGGAGTGGTGTTGAGTGGAGAGGAGTAAAGTGGAGTGGTGTGGAGGGGAGTGCAGTGGAGTGGAGTGGTGTGGAGGGGAGTGCAGTGGAGTGGAGTGGAGTGGAGTGGAGTGCAGTGGAGTGGAGTGGAGTGGAGTGGAGAGGAGTGGAGTGGAGAGGAGTGGAGTGGAGTGGAGTAGAGTGGAGTGGAGTGGTGTTGAGTGGAGAGGAGTGGAGTGTAGTGGAGTGGAGTGGAGAAGAGTGGAGTGGTGTTGAGTGGAGAGGAGTTGAGTGGAGTGGAGTGGAGTGGAGAGGTGTGGAGAGGTGTGGTGTTGAGTGGAGAGGAGTGGAGTGGAGTGGAGTGGAGTGGAGAGGAGTCGAGTGGAGTGGAGTGGAGTGGAGTGGAGTGGTGTGGTGTTGAGTGGAGTGGAGAGGAGTGGAGTGGAGTGGAGAGGAGTGGAGTGGAGTGGAGTGGAGTGGAGAGGAGTGGAGTGGAGTGGAGTGGAGTGGTGTTGAGTGGAGAGGAGTGGAGTGGAGTGGAGTGGAGAAGAGTGGAGTGGAGAAGAGTGGAGTGGTGTTGAGTGGAGAGGAGAGGAGTGGAGTGGAGTGGAGTAGAGAGGTGTGGTGTTGAGTGGAGTGGAGAGGAGTGGAGTGGAGTGGAGTGGAGTGGAGTGGAGTGGTGTGGTGTTGAGTGGAGTGGAGAGGAGTGGAGTGGAGTGGAGTGGAGTGGAGTGGAGTGGAGAGTTGTGGTGTTGAGTGGAGAGGTGTGGAGTGGAGTAGAGTGGAGTGGAGTGGAGAGGAGTGGAGTGGAGTGGAGTGGAGAGGAGTGGAGTGGAGTGGAGTGGAGTGGTGTTGAGTGGAGAGGAGTGGAGTGGAGTGGAGTGGAGAAGAGTGGAGTGGAGAAGAGTGGAGTGGTGTTGAGTGGAGAGGAGTTGAGTGGAGTGGAGTGGAGTAGAGAGGTGTGGTGTTGAGTGGAGTGGAGAGGAGTGGAGTGGAGTGGAGTGGAGTGGAGTGGAGTGGAGTGGAGTGGAGTGGAGTGGAGTGGAGTGGAGTGGTGTGTGTTGAGTGGAGTGGAGAGGAGTGGAGTGGAGTGGAGTGGAGTGGAGTGGAGTGGAGTGGAGAGTTGTGGTGTTGAGTGGAGAGGTGTGGAGTGGAGTAGAGTGGAGTGGAGTGGTGTTGAGTGGAGAGGAGTAAAGTGGAGTGGTGTGGAGGGGAGTGCAGTGGAGTGGAGTGGTGTGGAGGGGAGTGCAGTGGAGTGGAGTGGAGTGGAGTGGAGTGCAGTGGAGTGGAGTGGAGTGGAGTGGAGTGGAGTGGAGTGGAGTGGAGTGGAGTGGAGAGGAGTGGAGTGGAGTGGAGTAGAGTGGAGTGGAGTGGTTTTGAGTAGAGAGGAGTGGAGTGGAGTGGAGTGGAGAAGAGTGGAGTGGTGTTGAGTGGAGAGGAGTTGAGTGGAGTGGAGTGGAGTGGAGAGGTGTGGAGAGGTGTGGTGTTGAGTGGAGAGGAGTGGAGTGGAGTGGAGTGGAGTGGAGTGGAGAGGAGTCGAGTGGAGTGGAGTGGAGTGGAGTGGAGTGGTGTGGTGTTGAGTGGAGTGGAGAGGAGTGGAGTGGAGAGGAGTGGAGTGGAGTGGAGTGGAGTGGAGTGGACTGGACTGGAGAGGAGTGGAGTGGACTGGAGAGGTGTGGTGTTGAGTGGAGAGGAGTGGAGTGGAGTGGAGAGGAGTGGAGTGGACTGGAGAGGTTTGGTGTTGAGTGGAGAGGTGTGGAGTGGAGTAGAGTGGAGTGGAGTGGTGTTGAGTGGAGAGGAGTAAAGTGGAGTGGTGTGGAGAGGAGTGCAGTGGAGTGGAGTGGAGTGGAGTGGAGTGGAGAGGAGTGGAGTGGAGTGGAGTGGAGTGGAGTGGAGTGGTGTTGAGTGGAGAGGAGTGGAGTGGAGTGGAGTGGAGAAGAGTGGAGTGGTGTTGAGTGGAGAGGAGTTGAGTGGTGTGGAGTGGAGTGGAGAGGAGTGGAGTGGACTGGAGAGGTGTGGTGTTGAGTGGAGAGGTGTGGAGTGGAGTAGAGTGGAGTGGAGTGGTGTTGAGTGGAGAGGAGTAAAGTGGAGTGGTGTGGAGAGGAGTGCAGTGGAGTGGAGTGGAGTGGAGTGGAGTGGAGAGGAGTGGAGAGGTGTGGTCTTGAGTGGAGTGGAGAGGAGTGGAGTGGAGTGGAGTGGAGTGGTGTGGTGTTGAGTGGAGTGGAGAGGAGTGGAGTGGAGTGGAGTGGAGTGGAGAGGAGTGGAGTGGAGTGGAGTGGAGTGGAGTGGAGTGGAGTGGAGAGGAGTGGAGTGGAGTGGAGAGGTGTGGTGTTGAGTGGAGAGGAGTGGAGTGGAGTGGAGTGGAGAGGAGTCGAGTGGAGTGGAGTGGAGTGGAGTGGTGTGGTGTTGAGTGGAGTGGAGAGGAGTGGAGTGGAGTGGAGTGGAGTGGAGTGGAGTGGAGTGGAGTGGAGTGGAGTGGAGTGGAGTGGAGAGGTGTGGTGTTGAGTGGAGAGGTGTGGAGTGGAGTAGAGTGGAGTGGAGTGGTGTTGAGTGGAGAGGAGTAAAGTGGAGTGGTGTGGAGAGGAGTGCAGTGGAGTGGAGTGGAGTGGAGTGGAGTGGAGTGGAGTGGAGTGGAGTGGAGTGGAGTGGAGTGGAGAGGAGTGGAGTGGAGTGGAGTGGAGTGGAGTGGAGTGGAGTGGTGTTGAGTGGAGAGGAGTGGAGTGGAGTGGAGTGGAGAAGAGTGGAGTGGTGTTGAGTGGAGAGGAGTTGAGTGGAGTGGAGTGGAGTGGAGAGGTGTGGTCTTGAGTGGAGTGGAGAGGAGTGGAGTGGAGTGGAGTGGAGTGGTGTGGTGTTGAGTGGAGTGGAGAGGAGTGGAGTGGAGTGGAGTGGAGTGGAGTGGAGAGGAGTGGAGTGGAGTGGAGTAGAGTGGAGTGGAGTGGAGTGGAGTGGAGTGGAGTGGAGTGGAGTGGAGTGGAGTGGAGTGGAGTGGAGTGGAGTGGAGTGGAGAGGTGTGGTGTTGAGTGGAGAGAAGTGGAGTGGAGTGGAGTGGAGAGGAGTCGAGTGGAGTGGAGTGGAGTGGAGTGGTGTGGTGTTGAGTGGAGTGGAGTGGAGTGGAGTGGAGTGGAGTGGAGTGGAGTGGAGTGGAGTGGAGTGGAATGGAGTGGAGTGGAGTGGAGTGGAGTGGAGTGGAGTGGAGAGGAGTGGAGTGGAGTGGAGTGGAGAGGTGTGGTGTTGAGTGGAGAGGTGTGGAGTGGAGTAGAGTGGAGTGGAGTGGTGTTGAGTGGAGAGGAGTAAAGTGGAGTGGTGTGGAGAGGAGTGCAGTGGAGTGGAGTGGTGTGGAGTGGAGTGGAGTGGTGTTGAGTGGAGTGGAGAGGAGTGGAGTGGAGTGGAGTGGTTTGGTGTTGAGTGGAGTGGAGAGGAGTGGAGTGGAGTGGAGTGGAGTGGAGTGGAGAGGAGTGGAGTGGAGTGGAGTAGAGTGGAGTGGAGTGGAGTGGAGTGGAGTGGAGTGGAGTGGAGTGGAGTGGAGTGGAGTGGAGTGGAGTGGAGTGGAGTGGAGAGGTGTGGTGTTGAGTGGAGAGGAGTGGAGTGGAGTGGAGTGGAGTGGAGAGGAGTGGAGTGGAGTGGAGTAGAGTGGAGTGGAGTGGTGTTGAGTGGAGAGGAGTGGAGTGGAGTGGAGTGGAGAAGAGTGGAGTGGTGTTGAGTGGAGTGGAGTGGAGTGGAGAAGAGTGGAGTGGTGTTGAGTGGAGTGGAGTGGAGTGGAGAAGAGTGGAGTGGTGTTGAGTGGAGTGGAGTGGAGTGGAGAAGAGTGGAGTGGTGTTGAGTGGAGTGGAGTGGAGTGGAGAAGAGTGGAGTGGTGTTGAGTGGAGAGGAGTGGAGTGGAGTGGAGTGGAGAAGAGTGGAGTGGTGTTGAGTGGAGTGGAGTGGAGTGGAGTGGAGAGGAGTAAAGTGGAGTGGTGTGGAGAGGAGTGCAGTGTGGAGTGGAGTGGAGAGGAGTAAGTGGAGTGGTGTGGAGAGGAGTGCAGTGGAGTGGAGTGGAGTGGAGGGGAGTGGAGTGGAGTGGAGTGGAGTGGAGAGGAGTGGAGTGGAGTGGAGTAGAGTGGAGTGGAGTGGTGTTGAGTGGAGAGGAGTGGAGTGGAGTGGAGTGGAGAAGAGTGGAGTGGTGTTGAGTGGAGTGGAGTTGAGTGGAGTGGAGTGGAGTGGAGAGGGTGTGGTGTTGAGTGGAGTGGAGTGGAGTGGAGTGGAGTGGAGTGGAGTGGTTTGGTGTTGAGTGGAGTGGAGAGGAGTGGAGTGGAGTGGAGTGTAGTGGAGTGGAGTGGAGAGGAGTGGAGTGGAGTGGAGTGGAGTGGAGTGGAGTGGAGTGGAGTGGAGTGGAGTGGAGTGGACTGGAGAGGAGTGGAGTGGAGTGGGAGTGGAGAGGAGTGGAGTGGAGTGGAGAGGAGTGGAGTGGACTGGAGAGGAGTGGTGTTGAGTGGAGAGGTGTGGAGTGGAGTAGAGTGGAGTGGAGTGGTGTTGAGTGGAGAGGAGTTAAGTGGAGTGGTGTGGAGAGGAGTGCAGTGAGTGGAGTGGAGTGGAGTGGAGTGGAGTGGAGTGGAGTGGAGTGGAGTGGAGTGGAGTGGAGTGGAGAGGAGTGGAGTGGAGTGGAGTGGAGTGGAGTGGAGTGGTGTTGAGTGGAGAGGAGTGGAGTGGAGTGGAGTGGAGAAGAGTGGAGTGGTGTTGAGTGGAGAGGAGTAGAGTGGAGTGGAGTGGAGTGGAGAGGTGTGGTGTTGAGTGGAGTGGAGAGGAGTGGAGTGGAGTGGAGTGGAGTGGAGTGGAGTGGTGTGGTGTTGAGTGGAGTGGAGAGGAGTGGAGTGGAGTGGAGTGGAGTGGAGAGGAGTGGAGTGGAGTGGAGTGGAGTGGAGTGGAGTGAGTGAGTGGAGTGGAGTGGAGTGGAGTGGAGTGGAGTGGAGTGAGTGGAGAGGTGTGGTGTTGAGTGGAGAGGAGTGGAGTGGAGTGGAGTGAAGAGGAGTCGAGTGGAGTGGATTGGAGTGGAGTGGTGTGGTGTTGAGTGGAGTGGAGAGGAGTGGAGTGGAGTGGAGTGGAGTGGAGTGGAGTGGAGTGGAGTGGAGTGGAGTGGAGTGGAGTGGAGTGGAGTGGAGTGGAGAGGTGTGGTGTTGAGTGGAGAGGAGTGGAGTGGAGTGGAGAGGGAGTGGAGTGGAGTGGAGAGGTGTGGTGTTGAGTGGAGAGGTGTGGAGTGGAGTAGAGTGGAGTGGAGTGGTGTTGAGTGGAGAGGAGTAAAGTGGAGTGGTGTGGAGAGGAGTGCAGTGGAGTGGAGTGGAGTGGAGTGGAGTGGAGTGGAGTGGAGTGGAGTGGTGTTGAGTGGAGAGGAGTGGAGTGGAGTGGAGTGGAGAAGAGTGGAGTGGTGTTGAGTGGAGAGGAGTTGAGTGGAGTGGAGTGGAGTGGAGAGGTGTGGTGTTGAGTGGAGTGGAGAGGAGTGGAGTGGAGTGGAGTGGAGTGGAGTGGTGTGGTGTTGAGTGGAGTGGAGAGGAGTGGAGTGGAGTGGAGTGGAGTGGAGTGGAGTGGAGTGGAGTGGAGTGGAGAGGAGTGGAGTGGAGTGGAGTCGAGTGGAGTGGAGTGGAGTGGAGTGGAGTGGAGTGGAGTGGAGTGGAGTGGAGTGGAGTGGAGTGGAGTGGAGTGGAGTGGAGAGGTGTGGTGTTGAGTGGAGAGGAGTGGAGTGGAGTGGAGTGGAGAGGAGTGGTGTGGTGTTGAGTGGAGTGGAGTGGAGTGGAGAGGTGTGGTGTTGAGTGGAGAGGAGTGGAGTGGAGTGTAGAGGAGTGGAGTGGAGTGGAGTGGAGTGGAGTGGAGTGGAGTGGAGTGGAGTGGAGTGGAGTGCAGTGGAGTGGAGTGGAGTGGAGAGGAGTGGTGTGGTGTTGAGTGGAGTGGAGTGGAGTGGAGAGGTGTGGTGTTGAGTGGAGAGGAGTGGAGTGGAGTGTAGAGGAGTGGAGTGGAGTGGAGTGGAGAGGAGGAGTGGAGTGGAGTGGAGTGGAGTGGAGTGGAGTGGAGTGGAGTGGAGTGGAGTGGAGAGGTCTGGTGTTGAGTGGAGAGGAGTGGAGTGGAGTGGAGAGGAGTGGAGTGGAGTGGAGAGGAGTTGAGTGGAGTGGAGAGGAGTGGAGTGGAGTGGAGAGGTGTGGTGTTGAGTGGAGAGGTGTGGAGTGGAGTAGAGTGGAGTGGAGTGGTGTTGAGTGGAGAGGAGTAAAGTGGAGTGGTGTGGAGAGGAGTGCAGTGGAGTGGAGTGGAGTGGAGTGGAGTGGAGTGGAGTGGAGTGGAGTGGAGTGGAGTGGAGTTGAGTGGAGTGGAGAGGAGTGGAGTGGAGTGGAGTGGAGTGGAGAGGAGAGGAGTGGAGTGGAGTGGAGTAGAGTGGAGTGGAGTGGTGTTGAGTGGAGAGGAGTGGAGTGGAGTGGAGTGGAGTGGAGAAGAGTGGAGTGGTGTTGAGTGGAGAGGAGTTGAGTGGAGTGGAGTGGAGTGGAGAGGTGTGGAGAGGTGTGGTGTTGAGTGGAGAGGAGTGGAGTGGAGTGGAGTGGAGTGGAGAGGAGTCGAGTGGAGTGGAGTGGAGTGGAGTGGAGTGGTGTGGTGTTGAGTGGAGTGGAGAGGAGTGGAGTGGAGTGGAGAGGAGTGGAGTGGAGTGGAGTGGAGAGGAGTGGAGTGGAGTGGAGTGGAGTGGTGTTGAGTGGAGAGGAGTGGAGTGGAGTGGAGTGGAGAAGAGTGGAGTGGAGAAGAGTGGAGTGGTGTTGAGTGGAGAGGAGTTGAGTGGAGTGGAGTGGAGTAGAGAGGTGTGGTGTTGAGTGGAGTGGAGAGGAGTGGAGTGGAGTGGAGTGGAGTGGAGTGGAGTGGAGTGGAGTGGAGTGGTGTGGTGTTGAGTGGAGTGGAGAGGAGTGGAGTGGAGTGGAGTGGAGTGGAGTGGAGTGGAGAGTTGTGGTGTTGAGTGGAGAGGTGTGGAGTGGAGTAGAGTGGAGTGGAGTGGAGAGGAGTGGAGTGGAGTGGAGTGGAGAGGAGTGGAGTGGAGTGGAGTGGAGTGGTGTTGAGTGGAGAGGAGTGGAGTGGAGTGGAGTGGAGAAGAGTGGAGTGGAGTGGAGTGGAGTGGAGTGGAGTGGAGAGGAGTGGAGTGGAGTGGAGTCGAGTGGAGTGGAGTGGAGTGGAGTGGAGTGGAGTGGAGTGGAGTGGAGTGGAGTGGAGTGGAGTGGAGTGGAGTGGAGTGGAGAGGTGTGGTGTTGAGTGGAGAGGAGTGGAGTGGAGTGGAGTGGAGAGGAGTGGTGTGGTGTTGAGTGGAGTGGAGTGGAGTGGAGAGGTGTGGTGTTGAGTGGAGAGGAGTGGAGTGGAGTGTAGAGGAGTGGAGTGGAGTGGAGTGGAGTGGAGTGGAGTGGAGTGGAGTGGAGTGGAGTGGAGTGGAGTGCAGTGGAGTGGAGTGGAGTGGAGAGGAGTGGTGTGGTGTTGAGTGGAGTGGAGTGGAGTGGAGAGGTGTGGTGTTGAGTGGAGAGGAGTGGAGTGGAGTGTAGAGGAGTGGAGTGGAGTGGAGTGGAGAGGAGTGGAGTGGAGTGGAGTGGAGTGGAGTGGAGTGGAGTGGAGTGGAGTGGAGTGGAGTGGAGAGGTCTGGTGTTGAGTGGAGAGGAGTGGAGTGGAGTGGAGAGGAGTGGAGTGGAGTGGAGAGGAGTTGAGTGGAGTGGAGAGGAGTGGAGTGGAGTGGAGAGGTGTGGTGTTGAGTGGAGAGGTGTGGAGTGGAGTAGAGTGGAGTGGAGTGGTGTTGAGTGGAGAGGAGTAAAGTGGAGTGGTGTGGAGAGGAGTGCAGTGGAGTGGAGTGGAGTGGAGTGGAGTGGAGTGGAGTGGAGTGGAGTGGAGTGGAGTGGAGTTGAGTGGAGTGGAGAGGAGTGGAGTGGAGTGGAGTGGAGTGGAGAGGAGAGGAGTGGAGTGGAGTGGAGTAGAGTGGAGTGGAGTGGTGTTGAGTGGAGAGGAGTGGAGTGGAGTGGAGTGGAGTGGAGAAGAGTGGAGTGGTGTTGAGTGGAGAGGAGTTGAGTGGAGTGGAGTGGAGTGGAGAGGTGTGGAGAGGTGTGGTGTTGAGTGGAGAGGAGTGGAGTGGAGTGGAGTGGAGTGGAGAGGAGTCGAGTGGAGTGGAGTGGAGTGGAGTGGAGTGGTGTGGTGTTGAGTGGAGTGGAGAGGAGTGGAGTGGAGTGGAGAGGAGTGGAGTGGAGTGGAGTGGAGAGGAGTGGAGTGGAGTGGAGTGGAGTGGTGTTGAGTGGAGAGGAGTGGAGTGGAGTGGAGTGGAGAAGAGTGGAGTGGAGAAGAGTGGAGTGGTGTTGAGTGGAGAGGAGTTGAGTGGAGTGGAGTGGAGTAGAGAGGTGTGGTGTTGAGTGGAGTGGAGAGGAGTGGAGTGGAGTGGAGTGGAGTGGAGTGGAGTGGAGTGGAGTGGAGTGGTGTGGTGTTGAGTGGAGTGGAGAGGAGTGGAGTGGAGTGGAGTGGAGTGGAGTGGAGTGGAGAGTTGTGGTGTTGAGTGGAGAGGTGTGGAGTGGAGTAGAGTGGAGTGGAGTGGAGAGGAGTGGAGTGGAGTGGAGTGGAGAGGAGTGGAGTGGAGTGGAGTGGAGTGGAGTGGTGTTGAGTGGAGAGGAGTGGAGTGGAGTGGAGTGGAGAAGAGTGGAGTGGAGAAGAGTGGAGTGGTGTTGAGTGGAGAGGAGTTGAGTGGAGTGGAGTGGAGTAGAGAGGTGTGGTGTTGAGTGGAGTGGAGAGGAGTGGAGTGGAGTGGAGTGGAGTGGAGTGGAGTGGAGTGGAGTGGAGTGGAGTGGAGTGGAGTGGAGTGGTGTGGTGTTGAGTGGAGTGGAGAGGAGTGGAGTGGAGTGGAGTGGAGTGGAGTGGAGTGGAGAGTTGTGGTGTTGAGTGGAGAGGTGTGGAGTGGAGTAGAGTGGAGTGGAGTGGTGTTGAGTGGAGAGGAGTAAAGTGGAGTGGTGTGGAGGGGAGTGCAGTGGAGTGGAGTGGTGTGGAGGGGAGTGCAGTGGAGTGGAGTGGAGTGGAGTGGAGTGCAGTGGAGTGGAGTGGAGTGGAGTGGAGTGGAGTGGAGAGGAGTGGAGTGGAGTGGAGTGGAGTGGAGTGGAGTGGTGTTGAGTGGAGAGGAGTGGAGTGGAGTGGAGTGGAGAAGAGTGGAGTGGTGTTGAGTGGAGAGGAGTTGAGTGGTGTGGAGTGGAGTGGAGAGGAGTGGAGTGGACTGGAGAGGTGTGGTGTTGAGTGGAGAGGTGTGGAGTGGAGTAGAGTGGAGTGGAGTGGTGTTGAGTGGAGAGGAGTAAAGTGGAGTGGTGTGGAGAGGAGTGCAGTGGAGTGGAGTGGAGTGGAGTGGAGTGGAGAGGAGTGGAGTGGAGTGGAGTGGAGTGGAGTGGTGTTGAGTGGAGAGGAGTAGAGTGGAGAAGAGTGGAGTGGTGTTGAGTGGAGAGGAGTTGAGTGGAGTGGAGTGGAGTGGAGAGGTGTGGTCTTGAGTGGAGTGGAGAGGAGTGGAGTGGAGTGGAGTGGAGTGGAGTGGAGAGGAGTGGAGTGGAGTGGAGTAGAGTGGAGTGGAGTGGAGTGGAGTGGAGTGGAGTGGAGTGGAGTGGAGTGGAGTGGAGTGGAGTGGAGTGGAGTGGAGTGGAGAGGTGTGGTGTTGAGTGGAGAGAAGTGGAGTGGAGTGGAGTGGAGAGGAGTCGAGTGGAGTGGAGTGGAGTGGAGTGGTGTGGTGTTGAGTGGAGTGGAGAGGAGTGGAGTGGAGTGGAGTGGAGTGGAGAGGAGTGGAGTGGAGTGGAGTGGAGAGGAGTCGAGTGGAGTGGAGTGGAGTGGAGTGGAGTGGAGTGGTGTTGAGTGGAGTGGAGTGGAGTGGAGTGGAGTGGAGTGGAGAGGTGTGGTGTTGAGTGGAGAGGTGTGGAGTGGAGTAGAGTGGAGTGGAGTGGTGTTGAGTGGAGAGGAGTAAAGTGGAGTGGTGTGGAGAGGAGTGCAGTGGAGTGGAGTGGTGTGGAGTGGAGTGGAGTGGTGTTGAGTGGAGTGGAGAGGAGTGGAGTGGAGTGGAGTGGTTTGGTGTTGAGTGGAGTGGAGAGGAGTGGAGTGGAGTGGAGTGGAGTGGAGTGGAGAGGAGTGGAGTGGAGTGGAGTAGAGTGGAGTGGAGTGGAGTGGAGTGGAGTGGAGTGGAGTGGAGTGGAGTGGAGTGGACTGGAGTGGAGTGGAGTGGAGAGGTGTGGTGTTGAGTGGAGAGGAGTGGAGTGGAGTGGAGTGGAGTGGAGAGGAGTGGAGTGGAGTGGAGTAGAGTGGAGTGGAGTGGTGTTGAGTGGAGAGGAGTGGAGTGGAGTGGAGTGGAGAAGAGTGGAGTGGTGTTGAGTGGAGTGGAGTGGAGTGGAGAAGAGTGGAGTGGTGTTGAGTGGAGTGGAGTGGAGTGGAGAAGAGTGGAGTGGTGTTGAGTGGAGTGGAGTGGAGTGGAGAAGAGTGGAGTGGTGTTGAGTGGAGTGGAGTGGTGTTGAGTGGAGTGGAGTGGAGTGGAGAAGAGTGGAGTGGTGTTGAGTGGAGTGGAGTGGAGTGGAGAAGAGTGGAGTGGTGTTGAGTGGAGTGGAGTGGAGTGGAGAAGAGTGGAGTGGTGTTGAGTGGAGTGGAGTGGACTGGAGAGGAGTGGAGTGGAGTGGAGTGGAGAGGAGTGGAGTGGAGTGGAGAGGAGTGGAGTGGACTGGAGAGGAGTGGTGTTGAGTGGAGAGGTGTGGAGTGGAGTAGAGTGGAGTGGAGTGGTGTTGAGTGGAGAGGAGTTAAGTGGAGTGGTGTGGAGAGGAGTGCAGTGGAGTGGAGTGGAGTGGAGTGGAGTGGAGTGGAGTGGAGTGGAGTGGAGTGGAGTGGAGTGGAGTGGAGTGGAGTGGAGTGGAGTGGAGAGGAGTGGAGTGGAGTGGAGTGGAGTGGAGTGGTGTTGAGTGGAGAGGAGTGGAGTGGAGTGGAGTGGAGAAGAGTGGAGTGGAGTGGATTGGAGTGGAGTGGAGTGGAGTGGAGTGGAGTGGAGAGGTGTGGTGTTGAGTGGAGTGGAGAGGAGTGGAGTGGAGTGGAGTGGAGTGGAGTGGTGTGGTGTTGAGTGGAGTGGAGAGGAGTGGAGTGGAGTGGAGTGGAGTGGAGAGGAGTGGAGTGGAGTGGAGTGGAGTGGAGTGGAGTGGAGTGGAGTGGAGTGGAGTGGAGAGGTGTGGTGTTGAGTGGAGTGGAGTGGAGTGGAGTGGAGTGAAGAGGAGTCGAGTGGAGTGGATTGGAGTGGAGTGGTGTGGTGTTGAGTGGAGTGGAGAGGAGTGGAGTGGAGTGGAGTGGAGTGGAGTGGAGTGGAGTGGAGTGGAGTGGAGTGGAGTGGAGTGGAGTGGAGTGGAGAAGTGTGGTGCTGAGTGGAGAGGAGTGGAGTGGAGTGGAGAGGAGTGGAGTGGAGTGGAGAGGTGTGGTGTTGAGTGGAGAGGTGTGGAGTGGAGTAGAGTGGAGTGGAGTGGTGTTGAGTGGAGAGGAGTAAAGTGGAGTGGTGTGGAGAGGAGTGCAGTGGAGTGGAGTGGAGTGGAGTGGAGTGGAGTGGAGTGGAGTGGTGTTGAGTGGAGAGGAGTGGAGTGGAGTGGAGTGGAGAAGAGTGGAGTGGTGTTGAGTGGAGAGGAGTTGAGTGGAGTGGAGTGGAGTGGAGAGGTGTGGTGTTGAGTGGAGTGGAGAGGAGTGGAGTGGAGTGGAGTGGAGTGGAGTGGTGTGGTGTTGAGTGGAGTGGAGAGGAGTGGAGTGGAGTGGAGTGGAGTGGAGTGGAGTGGAGTGGAGTGGAGTGGAGAGGAGTGGAGTGGAGTGGAGTCGAGTGGAGTGGAGTGGAGTGGAGTGGAGTGGAGTGGAGTGGAGTGGAGTGGAGTGGAGAGGTGTGGTGTTGAGTGGAGAGGAGTGGAGTGGAGTGGAGTGGAGAGGAGTGGTGTGGTGTTGAGTGGAGTGGAGTGGAGTGGAGTGGAGAGGTGTGGTGTTGAGTGGAGAGGAGTGGAGTGGAGTGTAGAGGAGTGGAGTGGAGTGGAGTGGAGAGGAGTGGAGTGGAGTGGAGTGGAGTGGAGTGGAGTGGAGTGGAGTGGAGTGCAGTGGAGTGGAGTGGAGTGGAGAGGAGTGGTGTGGTGTTGAGTGGAGTGGAGTGGAGTGGAGTGGAGAGGTGTGGTGTTGAGTGGAGAGGAGTGGAGTGGAGTGTAGAGGAGTGGAGTGGAGTGGAGTGGAGAGGAGTGGAGTGGAGTGGAGTGGAGTGGAGTGGAGTGGAGTGGAGTGGAGTGGAGTGGAGTGGAGAGGTCTGGTGTTGAGTGGAGAGGAGTGGAGTGGAGTGGAGAGGAGTGGAGTGGAGTGGAGAGGAGTTGAGTGGAGTGGAGCGGAGTGGAGTGGAGTGGAGAGGTGTGGTGTTGAGTGGAGAGGTGTGGAGTGGAGTAGAGTGGAGTGGAGTGGTGTTGAGTGGAGAGGAGTAAAGTGGAGTGGTGTGGAGAGGAGTGCAGTGGAGTGGAGTGGAGTGGAGTGGAGTGGAGTGGAGTGGAGTGGAGTGGAGTGGAGTGGAGTGGAGTTGAGTGGAGTGGAGAGGAGTGGAGTGGAGTGGAGTGGAGTGGTGTTGAGTGGAGAGGAGAGGAGTGGAGTGGAGTGGAGAAGAGTGGAGTGGTGTTGAGTGGAGAGGAGTTGAGTGGAGTGGACTGGAGAGGTGTGGTGTTGAGTGGAGTGGAGAGGAGTGGAGTGGAGTGGAGTGGAGTGGAGTGGAGTGGTGTGGTGTTGAGTGGAGTGGAGAGGAGTGGAGTGGAGTGGAGTGGAGTGGAGTGGAGAGGAGTGGAGTGGAGTGGAGTGGAGTGGAGTGGAGTGGAGTGGAGTGGTGTTGAGTGGAGAGGAGTGGAGTGGAGTGGTGTTGAGTGGAGAGGAGTGGAGTGGAGTGGAGTGGAGTGGAGTGGAGTCGAGTGGAGTGGAGTGGAGAGGAGTGGAGTGGAGTGGAGTAGAGTGGAGTGGAGTGGTGTTCAGTGGAGAGGAGTGGAGTGGAGTGGAGTGGAGTGGAGTGGAGTGGAGTGGAGTGGAGTGGAGTGGAGTGGAGAAGAGTGGAGTGGAGAGGAGTGGAGTGGAGTGGAGTGGAGTGGTGTTGAGTGGAGAGGAGTGGAGTGGAGTGGAGTGGAGTGGAGAGGAGTGGAGTGGAGTGGAGTGGTGTTGAGTGGAGAGGAGTGGAGTGGAGTGGAGTGGAGAGGAGTGGAGTGGTGTTGAGTGGAGAGGAGTTGAGTGGAGTGGAGTGGAGTAGAGAGGTGTGGTGTTGAGTGGAGTGGAGAGGAGTGGAGTGGAGTGGAGTGGATTGGAGTGGAGTGGAGTGGAGTGGTGTGGTGTTGAGTGGAGTGGAGAGGAGTGGAGTGGAGTGGAGTGGAGTGGAGTGGAGAGTTGTGGTGTTGAGTGGAGAGGTGTGGAGTGGAGTAGAGTGGAGTGGAGTGGTGTTGAGTGGAGAGGAGTAAAGTGGAGTGGTGTGGAGGGGAGTGCAGTGGAGTGGAGTGGTGTGGAGGGGAGTGCAGTGGAGTGGAGTGGAGTGGAGTGGAGTGGAGTGGAGTGGAGTGGAGTGGAGTGGAGTGGAGTGGAGTGGAGTGGAGTGGAGAGGAGTGGAGTGGTGTTGAGTGGAGAGGAGTGGAGTGGAGAGGAGTGGAGTGGAGTGGAGTGGAGTGGAGTGGAGTGGAGTGGTGTGGTGTTGAGTGGAGTGGAGAGGAGTGGAGTGGAGTGGAGTGGAGTGGAGAGGAGTGGAGTGGAGTGGAGAGGAGTGGAGTGGAGTGGAGTGGAGTGGTGTTGAGTGGAGAGGAGTGGAGTGGAGTGGAGTGGAGAGGAGTTGAGTGGAGTGGAGTGGAGTAGAGAGGTGTGGTGTTGAGTGGAGTGGAGAGGAGTGGAGTGGAGTGGAGTGGAGTGGAGTGGTGTGGTGTTGAGTGGAGTGGAGAGGAGTGGAGTGGAGTGGAGTGGAGTGGAGTGGAGTGGAGAGTTGTGGTGTTGAGTGGAGAGGTGTGGAGTGGAGTAGAGTGGAGTGGAGTGGTGTTGAGTGGAGAGGAGTAAAGAGGAGTGGTGTGGAGGGGAGTGCAGTGGAGTGGAGTGGTGTGGAGGGGAGTGCAGTGGAGTGGAGTGGAGTGGAGTGGAGTGGAGTGTAGTGGAGTGGAGTGGAGTGGAGTGGAGTGGAGTGGAGTGGAGAGGAGTGGAGTGGAGTGGAGTAGAGTGGAGTGGAGTGGTGTTGAGTGGAGAGGAGTGGAGTGGAGTGGAGTGGAGAAGAGTGGAGTGGTGTTGAGTGGAGAGGAGTTGAGTGGAGTGGAGTGGAGTGGAGAGGTGTGGAGAGGTGTGGTGTTGAGTGGAGAGGAGTGGAGTGGAGTGGAGTGGAGAGGAGTCGAGTGGAGTGGAGTGGAGTGGAGTGGAGTGGTGTGGTGTTGAGTGGAGTGGAGAGGAGTGGAGTGGAGAGGAGTGGAGTGGAGTGGAGTGGAGTGGAGTGGACTGGACTGGAGAGGAGTGGAGTGGACTGGAGAGGTGTGGTGTTGAGTGGAGAGGAGTGGAGTGGAGTGGAGAGGAGTGGAGTGGACAGGAGAGGTGTGGTGTTGAGTGGAGAGGTGTGGAGTGGAGTAGAGTGGAGTGGAGTGGTGTTGAGTGGAGAGGAGTAAAGTGGAGTGGTGTGGAGAGGAGTGCAGTGGAGTGGAGTGGAGTGGAGTGGAGTGGAGTGGAGTGGAGTGGAGTGGAGTGGAGTGGAGAGGAGTGGAGTGGAGTGGAGTGGAGTGGAGTGGTGTTGAGTGGAGAGGAGTGGAGTGGAGTGGAGAAGAGTGGAGTGGTGTTGAGTGGAGAGGAGTTGAGTGGAGTGGTGTTGAGTGGAGAGGAGTTGAGTGGAGTGGAGTGGAGTGGAGAGGTGTGGAGAGGTGTGGTGTTGAGTGGAGAGGAGTGGAGTGGAGTGGAGTGGAGAGGAGTCGAGTGGAGTGGAGTGGAGTGGAGTGGAGTGGTGTGGTGTTGAGTGGAGTGGAGAGGAGTGGAGTGGAGAGGAGTGGAGTGGAGTGGAGTGGAGTGGAGTGGACTGGACTGGAGAGGAGTGGAGTGGACTGGAGAGGTGTGGTGTTGAGTGGAGAGGAGTGGAGTGGAGTGGAGAGGAGTGGAGTGGACAGGAGAGGTGTGGTGTTGAGTGGAGAGGTGTGGAGTGGAGTAGAGTGGAGTGGAGTGGTGTTGAGTGGAGAGGAGTAAAGTGGAGTGGTGTGGAGAGGAGTGCAGTGGAGTGGAGTGGAGTGGAGTGGAGTGGAGTGGAGTGGAGTGGAGTGGAGTGGAGAGGAGTGGAGTGGAGTGGAGAGGAGTGGAGTGGAGTGGAGTGGAGTGGAGTGGTGTTGAGTGGAGAGGAGTGGAGTGGAGTGGAGTGGAGAAGAGTGGAGTGGTGTTGAGTGGAGAGGTGTTGAGTGGAGTGGAGTGGAGTGGAGAGGTGTGGTCATGAGTGGAGTGGAGAGGAGTGGAGTGGAGTGGAGTGGAGTGGAGTGGTGTGGTGTTGAGTGGAGTGGAGAGGAGTGGAGTGGAGTGGAGTGGAGTGGAGTGGAGAGGAGTGGAGTGGAGTGGAGTGGAGTGGAGTGGAGTGGAGTGGAGTGGAGTGGAGTGGAGTGGAGTGGAGTGGAGTGGAGTGGAGTGGAGAGGTGTGGTGTTGAGTGGAGAGGAGTGGAGTGGAGTGGAGAGGAGAGGAGTCGAGTGGAGTGGAGTGGAGTGGAGTGGAGTGGTGTGGTGTTGAGTGGAGTGGAGAGGAGTAGAGTAGAGTGGAGTGGAGTGGTGTTGAGTGGAGAGGAGTAAAGTGGAGTGGTGTGGAGAGGAGTGCAGTGGAGTGGAGTGGAGTGGAGTGGAGTGGAGTGGAGTGGAGTGGAGTGGAGTGGAGTGGAGTGGAGAGGAGTGGAGTGGAGTGGAGTGGAGTGGAGTGGTGTTGAGTGGAGAGGAGTGGAGTGGAGTGGAGTGGAGAAGAGTGGAGTGGTGTTGAGTGGAGAGGAGTTGAGTGGAGTGGAGTGGAGTGGAGAGGTGTGGTCTTGAGTGGAGTGGAGAGGAGTGGAGTGGAGTGGAGTGGAGTGGAGTGGTGTGGTGTTGAGTGGAGTGGAGAGGAGTGGAGTGGAGTGGAGTGGAGAGGAGTGGAGTGGAGTGGAGTGGAGTGGAGTGGAGTGGAGTGGAGTGGAGAGGTGTGGTGTTGAGTGGAGAGGAGTGGAGTGGAGTGGAGTGGAGAGTAGTCGAGTGGAGTGGAGTGGAGTGGAGTGGTGTGGTGTTGAGTGGAGTGGAGAGGAGTAAAGTGGAGTGGTGTGGAGAGGAGTGCAGTGGAGTGGAGTGGAGTGGAGTGGAGTGGAGTGGAGTGGAGTGGAGTGGAGTGGAGTGGAGAGGAGTTGAGTGGAGTGGAGTGGAGTGGAGTGGTGTTGAGTGGAGAGGAGTGGAGTGGAGTGGTGTGGAGAGGAGTGGAGTGGAGTGGAGTGGAGTGGTGTTGAGTGGAGAGGAGTGGAGTGGAGTGGAGTGGAGTGGAGTGGAGTGCAGTGGAGTGGAGTGGAGTGGAGTGGAGTGGAGAGGTGTGGTCTTGAGTGGAGTGGAGAGGAGTGGAGTGGAGTGGAGTGGAGTGGTGTGGTGTTGAGTGGAGTGGAGAGGAGTGGAGTGGAGTGGAGTGGAGTGGAGAGGAGTGGAGTGGAGTGGAGTAGAGTGGAGTGGAGTGGAGTGGAGTGGAGTGGAGTGGAGTGGAGTGGAGTGGAGTGGAGTGGAGTGGAGTGGAGTGGAGTGGAGAGGTGTGGTGTTGAGTGGAGAGGAGTGGAGTGGAGAAGAGTGGAGTGGTGTTGAGTGGAGAGGAGTTGAGTGGAGTGGAGTGGAGTGGAGAGGTGTGGTCTTGAGTGGAGTGGAGAGGAGTGGAGTGGAGTGGTGTGGTGTTGAGTGGAGTGGAGAGGAGTGGAGTGGAGTGGAGTGGAGAGGAGTGGAGTGGAGTGGAGTGGAGTGGAGTGGAGTGGAGTGGAGTGGAGTGGAGTGGAGTGGAGTGGAGTGGAGTGGAGAGGTGTGGTGTTGAGTGGAGAGGAGTGGAGTGGAGTGGAGTGGAGTGGAGAGGAGTGGAGTGGTGTTGAGTGGAGAGGAGTGGAGTGGAGAGGAGTGGAGTGGAGTGGAGTGGAGTGGAGTGGAGTGGAGTGGTGTGGTGTTGAGTGGAGTGGAGAGGAGTGGAGTGGAGTGGAGTGGAGTGGAGAGGAGTGGAGTGGAGTGGAGTGGAGAGGAGTGGAGTGGAGTGGAGTGGAGTGGTGTTGAGTGGAGAGGAGTGGAGTGGAGTGGAGTGGAGAGGAGTTGAGTGGAGTGGAGTGGAGTAGAGAGGTGTGGTGTTGAGTGGAGTGGAGAGGAGTGGAGTGGAGTGGAGTGGAGTGGAGTGGAGTGGTGTGGTGTTGAGTGGAGTGGAGAGGAGTGGAGTGGAGTGGAGTGGAGTGGAGTGGAGAGTTGTGGTGTTGAGTGGAGAGGTGTGGAGTGGAGTAGAGTGGAGTGGAGTGGTGTTGAGTGGAGAGGAGTAAAGTGGAGTGGTGTGGAGGGGAGTGCAGTGGAGTGGAGTGGTGTGGAGGGGAGTGCAGTGGAGTGGAGTGGAGTGGAGTGGAGTGGAGTGTAGTGGAGTGGAGTGGAGTGGAGTGGAGTGGAGTGGAGTGGAGAGGAGTGGAGTGGAGTGGAGTAGAGTGGAGTGGAGTGGTGTTGAGTGGAGAGGAGTGGAGTGGAGTGGAGTGGAGAAGAGTGGAGTGGTGTTGAGTGGAGAGGAGTTGAGTGGAGTGGAGTGGAGTGGAGAGGTGTGGAGAGGTGTGGTGTTGAGTGGAGAGGAGTGGAGTGGAGTGGAGTGGAGAGGAGTCGAGTGGAGTGGAGTGGAGTGGAGTGGAGTGGTGTGGTGTTGAGTGGAGTGGAGAGGAGTGGAGTGGAGAGGAGTGGAGTGGAGTGGAGTGGAGTGGAGTGGACTGGACTGGAGAGGAGTGGAGTGGACTGGAGAGGTGTGGTGTTGAGTGGAGAGGAGTGGAGTGGAGTGGAGAGGAGTGGAGTGGACAGGAGAGGTGTGGTGTTGAGTGGAGAGGTGTGGAGTGGAGTAGAGTGGAGTGGAGTGGTGTTGAGTGGAGAGGAGTAAAGTGGAGTGGTGTGGAGAGGAGTGCAGTGGAGTGGAGTGGAGTGGAGTGGAGTGGAGTGGAGTGGAGTGGAGTGGAGTGGAGAGGAGTGGAGTGGAGTGGAGTGGAGTGGAGTGGTGTTGAGTGGAGAGGAGTGGAGTGGAGTGGAGTGGAGAAGAGTGGAGTGGTGTTGAGTGGAGAGGAGTTGAGTGGAGTGGTGTTGAGTGGAGAGGAGTTGAGTGGAGTGGAGTGGAGTGGAGAGGTGTGGAGAGGTGTGGTGTTGAGTGGAGAGGAGTGGAGTGGAGTGGAGTGGAGAGGAGTCGAGTGGAGTGGAGTGGAGTGGAGTGGAGTGGTGTGGTGTTGAGTGGAGTGGAGAGGAGTGGAGTGGAGAGGAGTGGAGTGGAGTGGAGTGGAGTGGAGTGGACTGGACTGGAGAGGAGTGGAGTGGACTGGAGAGGTGTGGTGTTGAGTGGAGAGGAGTGGAGTGGAGTGGAGAGGAGTGGAGTGGACAGGAGAGGTGTGGTGTTGAGTGGAGAGGTGTGGAGTGGAGTAGAGTGGAGTGGAGTGGTGTTGAGTGGAGAGGAGTAAAGTGGAGTGGTGTGGAGAGGAGTGCAGTGGAGTGGAGTGGAGTGGAGTGGAGTGGAGTGGAGTGGAGTGGAGTGGAGTGGAGTGGAGTGGAGTGGAGTGGAGAGGAGTGGAGTGGAGTGGAGTGGAGTGGAGTGGTGTTGAGTGGAGAGGAGTGGAGTGGAGTGGAGTGGAGAAGAGTGGAGTGGTGTTGAGTGGAGAGGTGTTGAGTGGAGTGGAGTGGAGTGGAGAGGTGTGGTCATGAGTGGAGTGGAGAGGAGTGGAGTGGAGTGGAGTGGAGTGGAGTGGTGTGGTGTTGAGTGGAGTGGAGAGGAGTGGAGTGGAGTGGAGTGGAGTGGAGTGGAGAGGAGTGGAGTGGAGTGGAGTGGAGTGGAGTGGAGTGGAGTGGAGTGGAGTGGAGTGGAGTGGAGTGGAGTGGAGTGGAGTGGAGTGGAGTGGAGAGGTGTGGTGTTGAGTGGAGAGGAGTGGAGTGGAGTGGAGAGGAGAGGAGTCGAGTGGAGTGGAGTGGAGTGGAGTGGTGTGGTGTTGAGTGGAGTGGAGAGGAGTAGAGTAGAGTGGAGTGGAGTGGTGTTGAGTGGAGAGGAGTAAAGTGGAGTGGTGTGGAGAGGAGTGCAGTGGAGTGGAGTGGAGTGGAGTGGAGTGGAGTGGAGTGGAGTGGAGTGGAGTGGAGTGGAGTGGAGTGGAGAGGAGTGGAGTGGAGTGGAGTGGAGAGGAGTCGAGTGGAGTGGAGTGGAGTGGAGTGGAGTGGTGTGGTGTTGAGTGGAGTGGAGAGGAGTGGAGTGGAGAGGAGTGGAGTGGAGTGGAGTGGAGTGGAGTGGACTGGACTGGAGAGGAGTGGAGTGGACTGGAGAGGTGTGGTGTTGAGTGGAGAGGAGTGGAGTGGAGTGGAGAGGAGTGGAGTGGACAGGAGAGGTGTGGTGTTGAGTGGAGAGGTGTGGAGTGGAGTAGAGTGGAGTGGAGTGGTGTTGAGTGGAGAGGAGTAAAGTGGAGTGGTGTGGAGAGGAGTGCAGTGGAGTGGAGTGGAGTGGAGTGGAGTGGAGTGGAGTGGAGTGGAGTGGAGTGGAGAGGAGTGGAGTGGAGTGGAGTGGAGTGGAGTGGTGTTGAGTGGAGAGGAGTGGAGTGGAGTGGAGTGGAGAAGAGTGGAGTGGTGTTGAGTGGAGAGGAGTTGAGTGGAGTGGTGTTGAGTGGAGAGGAGTTGAGTGGAGTGGAGTGGAGTGGAGAGGTGTGGAGAGGTGTGGTGTTGAGTGGAGAGGAGTGGAGTGGAGTGGAGTGGAGAGGAGTCGAGTGGAGTGGAGTGGAGTGGAGTGGAGTGGTGTGGTGTTGAGTGGAGTGGAGAGGAGTGGAGTGGAGAGGAGTGGAGTGGAGTGGAGTGGAGTGGAGTGGACTGGACTGGAGAGGAGTGGAGTGGACTGGAGAGGTGTGGTGTTGAGTGGAGAGGAGTGGAGTGGAGTGGAGAGGAGTGGAGTGGACAGGAGAGGTGTGGTGTTGAGTGGAGAGGTGTGGAGTGGAGTAGAGTGGAGTGGAGTGGTGTTGAGTGGAGAGGAGTAAAGTGGAGTGGTGTGGAGAGGAGTGCAGTGGAGTGGAGTGGAGTGGAGTGGAGTGGAGTGGAGTGGAGTGGAGTGGAGTGGAGTGGAGTGGAGTGGAGTGGAGAGGAGTGGAGTGGAGTGGAGTGGAGTGGAGTGGTGTTGAGTGGAGAGGAGTGGAGTGGAGTGGAGTGGAGAAGAGTGGAGTGGTGTTGAGTGGAGAGGTGTTGAGTGGAGTGGAGTGGAGTGGAGAGGTGTGGTCATGAGTGGAGTGGAGAGGAGTGGAGTGGAGTGGAGTGGAGTGGAGTGGTGTGGTGTTGAGTGGAGTGGAGAGGAGTGGAGTGGAGTGGAGTGGAGTGGAGTGGAGAGGAGTGGAGTGGAGTGGAGTGGAGTGGAGTGGAGTGGAGTGGAGTGGAGTGGAGTGGAGTGGAGTGGAGTGGAGTGGAGTGGAGTGGAGTGGAGAGGTGTGGTGTTGAGTGGAGAGGAGTGGAGTGGAGTGGAGAGGAGAGGAGTCGAGTGGAGTGGAGTGGAGTGGAGTGGTGTGGTGTTGAGTGGAGTGGAGAGGAGTAGAGTAGAGTGGAGTGGAGTGGTGTTGAGTGGAGAGGAGTAAAGTGGAGTGGTGTGGAGAGGAGTGCAGTGGAGTGGAGTGGAGTGGAGTGGAGTGGAGTGGAGTGGAGTGGAGTGGAGTGGAGTGGAGTGGAGTGGAGAGGAGTGGAGTGGAGTGGAGTGGAGTGGAGTGGTGTTGAGTGGAGAGGAGTGGAGTGGAGTGGAGTGGAGAAGAGTGGAGTGGTGTTGAGTGGAGAGGAGTTGAGTGGAGTGGAGTGGAGTGGAGAGGTGTGGTCTTGAGTGGAGTGGAGAGGAGTGGAGTGGAGTGGAGTGGAGTGGAGTGGTGTGGTGTTGAGTGGAGTGGAGAGGAGTGGAGTGGAGTTGAGTGGAGAGGAGTGGAGTGGAGTGGAGTGGAGTGGAGTGGAGTGGAGTGGAGTGGAGTGGAGAGGTGTGGTGTTGAGTGGAGAGGAGTGGAGTGGAGTGGAGTGGAGAGTAGTCGAGTGGAGTGGAGTGGAGTGGAGTGGTGTGGTGTTGAGTGGAGTGGAGAGGAGTAAAGTGGAGTGGTGTGGAGAGGAGTGCAGTGGAGTGGAGTGGAGTGGAGTGGAGTGGAGTGGAGTGGAGTGGAGTGGAGTGGAGTGGAGTGGAGTGGAGAGGAGTTGAGTGGAGTGGAGTGGAGTGGAGTGGTGTTGAGTGGAGAGGAGTGGAGTGGAGTGGTGTGGAGAGGAGTGGAGTGGAGTGGAGTGGAGTGGTGTTGAGTGGAGAGGAGTGGAGTGGAGTGGAGTGGAGTGGAGTGGAGTGCAGTGGAGTGGAGTGGAGTGGAGTGGAGTGGAGAGGTGTGGTCTTGAGTGGAGTGGAGAGGAGTGGAGTGGAGTGGAGTGGAGTGGAGTGGTGTGGTGTTGAGTGGAGTGGAGTGGAGTGGAGTGGAGTGGAGTGGAGTGGAGAGGAGTGGAGTGGAGTGGAGTAGAGTGGAGTGGAGTGGAGTGGAGTGGAGTGGAGTGGAGTGGAGTGGAGTGGAGTGGAGTGGAGTGGAGTGGAGAGGTGTGGTGTTGAGTGGAGAGGAGTGGAGTGGAGAAGAGTGGAGTGGTGTTGAGTGGAGAGGAGTTGAGTGGAGTGGAGTGGAGTGGAGAGGTGTGGTCTTGAGTGGAGTGGAGAGGAGTGGAGTGGAGTGGTGTGGTGTTGAGTGGAGTGGAGAGGAGTGGAGTGGAGTGGAGTGGAGAGGAGTGGAGTGGAGTGGAGTGGAGTGGAGTGGAGTGGAGTGGAGTGGAGTGGAGTGGAGTGGAGTGGAGTGGAGTGGAGTGGAGAGGTGTGGTGTTGAGTGGAGAGGAGTGGAGTGGAGTGGAGTGGAGAGGAGTGGAGTGGAGTGGAGTGGAGTGGAGTGGAGTGGTGTGGTGTTGAGTGGAGTGGAGAGGAGTAAAGTGGAGTGGTGTGGAGAGGAGTGCAGTGGAGTGGAGTGCAGTGGAGTGGAGTGGAGTGGAGTGGAGTGGAGTGGAGTGGAGTGGAGTGGAGTGGAGTGGAGTGGAGTGGAGTGGAGTGGAGTGGAGAGGAGTGGAGTGGAGTGGAGTGGAGTGGTGTTGAGTGGAGAGGAGTGGAGTGGAGTGGTGTGGAGAGGAGTGGAGTGGAGTGGAGTGGAGTGGTGTTGAGTGGAGAGGAGTGGAGTGGAGTGGAGTGGAGTGGAGTGGAGTGGAGTGCAGTGGAGTGGAGTGGAGTGGAGTGGAGTGGAGAGGTGTGGTCTTGAGTGGAGTGGAGAGGAGTGGAGTGGAGTGGAGTGGAGTGGTGTGGTGTTGAGTGGAGTGGAGAGGAGTGGAGTGGAGTGGAGTGGAGTGGAGTGGAGAGGAGTGGAGTGGAGTGGAGTAGAGTGGAGTGGAGTGGAGTGGAGTGGAGTGGAGTGGAGTGGAGTGGAGTGGAGTGGAGTGGAGTGGAGTGGAGTGGAGTGGAGAGGTGTGGTGTTGAGTGGAGAGGAGTGGAGTGGAGTGGAGTGGAGTGGAGAGGAGTCGAGTGGAGTGGAGTGGAGTGGAGTGGTGTGGTGTTGAGTGGAGTGGAGAGGAGTAAAGTGGAGTGGTGTGGAGAGGAGTGCAGTGGAGTGGAGTGGAGTGGAGTGGAGTGGAGTGGAGTGGAGTGGAGTGGAGTGGAGTGCAGAGGAGTGGAGTGGAGTGGAGTGGAGTGGTGTTGAGTGGAGAGGAGTGGAGTGGAGTGGTGTGGAGAGGAGTGGAGTGGAGTGGAGTGGAGTGGTGTTGAGTGGAGAGGAGTGGAGTGGAGTGGAGTGGAGTGGAGTGGAGTGGAGTGGAGTGCAGTGGAGTGGAGTGGAGTGGAGTGGAGTGGAGAGGTGTGGTCTTGAGTGGAGTGGAGAGGAGTGGAGTGGAGTGGAGTGGAGTGGTGTGGTGTTGAGTGGAGTGGAGAGGAGTGGAGTGGAGTGGAGTGGAGTGGAGTGGAGAGGAGTGGAGTGGAGTGGAGTAGAGTGGAGTGGAGTGGAGTGGAGTGGAGTGGAGTGGAGTGGAGTGGAGTGGAGTGGAGTGGAGTGGAGTGGAGTGGAGTGGAGTGGAGTGGAGAGGTGTGGTGTTGAGTGGAGAGGAGTGGAGTGGAGTGGAGTGGAGTGGAGAGGAGTCGAGTGGAGTGGAGTGGAGTGGAGTGGTGTGGTGTTGAGTGGAGTGGAGAGGAGTAAAGTGGAGTGGTGTGGAGAGGAGTGCAGTGGAGTGGAGTGGAGTGGAGTGGAGTGGAGTGGAGTGGAGTGGAGTGGAGTGGAGTGGAGTGGAGAGGAGTGGAGTGGAGTGGAGTGGAGTGGAGTGGTGTTGAGTGGAGAGGAGTGGAGTGGAGTGGTGTGGAGAGGAGTGGAGTGGAGTGGAGTGGAGTGGTGTTGAGTGGAGAGGAGTGGAGTGGAGTGGAGTGGAGTGGAGTGGAGTGGAGTGCAGTGGAGTGGAGTGGAGTGGAGTGGAGTGGAGTGGAGTGGAGTGGAGTGGAGTGGAGTGGAGAGGTGTGGTGTTGAGTGGAGAGGAGTGGAGTGGAGTGTAGAGGAGTGGAGTGGAGTGGAGTGGAGAGGAGTGGAGTGGAGTGGAGTGGAGTGGAGTGGAGTGGAGTGGAGTGGAGTGGAGTGGAGTGGAGTGGAGTGGAGAGGTGTGGTGTTGAGTGGAGAGGAGTGGAGTGGAGTGGAGAGGAGTTGAGTGGAGTGGAGAGGAGTGGAGTGGAGTAGAGAGGTGTGGTGTTGAGTGGAGAGGTGTGGAGTGGAGTAGAGTGGAATGGAGTGGTGTTGAGTGGAGAGGAGTAAAGTGGAGTGGTGTGGAGAGGAGTGCAGTGGAGTGGAGTGGAGTGGAGTGGAGTGGAGTGGAGTGGAGTGGAGTGGAGTGGAGTGGTGTGGTGTTGAGTGGAGTGGAGTGGAGTGGAGTGGAGTGGAGTGGAGAGGTGTGGTGTTGAGTGGAGTGGAGTGGAGTGGAGTGGAGTGGTGTTGAGTGGAGAGGAGTGGAGTGGAGTGGAGTGGAGTGGAGTGGAGTGGAGTGCAGTGGAGTGGAGTGGAGTGGAGTGGAGTGGAGAGGTGTGGTCTTGAGTGGAGTGGAGAGGAGTGGAGTGGAGTGGAGTGGAGTGGTGTGGTGTTGAGTGGAGTGGAGAGGAGTGGAGTGGAGTGGAGTGGAGTGGAGTGGAGAGGAGTGGAGTGGAGTGGAGTAGAGTGGAGTGGAGTGGAGTGGAGTGGAGTGGAGTGGAGTGGAGTGGAGTGGAGTGGAGTGGAGTGGAGTGGAGAGGTGTGGTGTTGAGTGGAGAGGAGTGGAGTGGAGTGGAGTGGAGAGGAGTCGAGTGGAGTGGAGTGGAGTGGAGTGGTGTGGTGTTGAGTGGAGTGGAGAGGAGTAAAGTGGAGTGGTGTGGAGAGGAGTGCAGTGGAGTGGAGTGGAGTGGAGTGGAGTGGAGTGGAGTGGAGTGGAGTGGAGAGGAGTGGAGTGGAGTGGAGTGGAGAAGAGTGGTGTTGAGTGGAGAGGAGTGGAGTGGAGTGGTGTGGAGAGGAGTGGAGTGGAGTGGAGTGGAGTGGTGTTAGTGGAGAGGAGTGGAGTGGAGTGGAGTGGAGTGGAGTGGAGTGCAGTGGAGTGGAGTGGAGTGGAGTGGAGTGGAGTGGAGTGGAGTGGAGTGGAGTGGAGTGGAGAGGTGTGGTGTTGAGTGGAGAGGAGTGGAGTGGAGTGTAGAGGAGTGGAGTGGAGTGGAGTGGAGAGGAGTGGAGTGGAGTGGAGTGGAGTGGAGTGGAGTGGAGTGGAGTGGAGAGGTGTGGTGTTGAGTGGAGAGGAGTGGAGTGGAGTGGAGAGGAGTTGAGTGGAGTGGAGAGGAGTGGAGTGGAGTAGAGAGGTGTGGTGTTGAGTGGAGAGGTGTGGAGTGGAGTAGAGTGGAATGGAGTGGTGTTGAGTGGAGAGGAGTAAAGTGGAGTGGTGTGGAGAGGAGTGCAGTGGAGTGGAGTGGAGTGGAGTGGAGTGGAGTGGAGTGGAGTGGAGTGGAGTGGAGTGGTGTGGTGTTGAGTGGAGTGGAGTGGAGTGGAGTGGAGTGGAGTGGAGAGGTGTGGTGTTGAGTGGAGAGGAGTGGAGTGGAGTGTAGAGGAGTGGAGTGGAGTGGAGTGGAGAGGAGTGGAGTGGAGTGGAGTGGAGTGAGTGGAGTGGAGTGGAGTGGAGTGGAGTGGAGTGGAGTGGAGAGGTGTGGTGATGAGTGGAGATGAGTGGAGTGGAGTGGAGAGGAGTTGAGTGGATGGAGAGGAGTGGAGTGGGAGTGGAGAGGTGTGGTGTTGAGTGGAGAGGTGTGGAGTGGAGTAGAGTGGAGTGGAGTGGTGTTGAGTGGAGAGGAGTGCAGTGGAGTGGAGTGGAGTGGAGTGGAGTGGAGAGGAGTGGAGTGGAGTGGAGTGGAGTGGAGTGGTGTTGAGTGGAGAGGAGTGGAGTGGAGTGGAGTGGAGAAGAGTGGAGTGGTGTTGAGTGGAGAGGAGTTGAGTGGAGTGGAGTGGAGAGGTGTGGTGTTGAGTGGAGTGGAGAGGAGTGGAGTGGAGTGGAGTGGAGTGGAGTGGAGTGGAGTGGAGTGGAGTGGTGTGGTGTTGAGTGGAGTGGAGAGGAGTGGAGTGGAGTGGAGTGGAGTGGAGAGGAGTGGAGTGGAGTGGAGTGGAGTGAGTGGTGTTGAGTGGAGAGGAGTGGAGTGGAGTGGTGTTGAGTGGAGAGAGTGGAGTGGAGTGGAGTGGAGTGGAGTGGAGAGGAGTGGAGTGGAGTGGAGTAGAGTGGAGTGGAGTGGTGTTGAGTGGAGAGGAGTGGAGTGGAGTGGAGTGGAGTGGAGTGGAGTGGAGTGGAGTGGAGTGGAGTGGAGTGGAGTGGAGTGGAGAAGAGTGGAGTGGTGTTGAGTGGAGTGGAGAGGAGTGGAGTGGAGTGGAGTGGAGTGGAGAGAGTGGAGTGGAGTGGAGTAGAGTGGAGTGGAGTGGAGTGGAGTGGAGTGGAGTGGAGTGGAGTGGAGTGGAGTGGAGTGGAGTGGAGTGGTGTTGAGTGGAGAGGAGTGGAGTGGAGTGGAGTTGAGTGGAGTGGAGTAGAGTGGAGTGGAGTGGTGTTGAGTGGAGAGGAGTGGAGTGGAGTGGAGTGGAGTGGAGTGGAGTGGAGTGGAGTGGAGTGGAGTGAGTGGAGTGGAGAAGAGTGGAGTGGTGTTGAGTGGAGTGGAGAGGAGTGGAGTGGAGGTGGAGTGAGAGAGTGGAGTGGAGTGGAGTAGAGTGGAGTGGAGTGGAGTGGAGTGGAGTGGAGTGGAGTGGAGTGGTGTTGAGTGGAGAGGAGTGGAGTGGATTGGAGTGGAGTGGAGTGGAGTGGAGTGCAGTGGAGTGGAGTGGAGTGAGTGGAGTGGAGAGGTGTGGTCTTGAGTGGAGTGGAGAGGAGTGGAGTGGAGTGGAGTGGAGTGGTGTTGAGTGGAGAGGAGTGGAGTGGAGAGGAGTGGAGTGGAGTGGAGTGAGTGGAGTGGAGTGGAGAGGAGTGGAGTGGAGTGGAGTAGAGTGGAGTGGAGTGGAGTGGAGTGGAGTGGAGTGGAGTGGAGTGGAGTGGAGTGGAGTGGAGTGGAGTGGTGTTGAGTGGAGAGGAGTGGAGTGGAGTGGAGTGGAGTGGAGTGGAGAGGAGTGGAGTGGAGTGGAGTGGAGTGGAGTGGAGTGGAGTGGAGTGGAGTGGAGTGGAGTGGAGTGGAGTGGAGTGAGTGGAGAGGAGTGGAGTGGAGTGGAGTGGAGTGGTGTTGAGTGGAGAGGAGTGGAGTGGAGTGGAGTGGAGTGGAGTGGAGAAGAGTGGAGTGTGTTGAGTGGAGTGGAGAGGAGTGGAGTGGAGTGGAGTGGAGTGGAGAGGAGTGGAGTGGAGTGGAGTGGAGTGGAGAGGAGTGGAGTGGAGTGGAGTAGAGTGGAGTGGAGTGGAGTGGAGTGGAGTGGAGTGGAGTGGAGTGGAGTGGAGTGGAGTGGAGTGGAGTGGAGTGGAGTGGAGTGGTGTTGAGTGGAGAGGAGTGGAGTGGAGTGGAGTGGAGTGGAGTGGAGAGGAGTGGAGTGAGTGGAGTGGAGTGGAGTGAGTGAGTGGAGAGGAGTGGAGTGGAGTGGAGTGGAGTGGTGTTGAGTGGAGAGAGTGGAGTGGAGTGGAGTGGAGTGGAGTGGAGAAGAGTGGAGTGGTGTTGAGTGGAGTGGAGAGGAGTGGAGTGGAGTGGAGTGGAGTGGAGAGGAGTGGAGTGGAGTGGAGTGGAGTGGAGTGGAGTGGAGTGAGTGGAGTGGAGTGGAGTGGAGTGGTGTTGAGTGGAGAGAGGAGTGAGTGGAGTGGAGTGGAGTGGAGTAGAGAGGAGTGGAGTGGAGTGGAGTGGAGTGGAGTGGAGTGGAGTGGAGTGGAGTGGAGTGGAGTGGAGTGGAGTGGAGTGGAGAGGAGTGGAGTGGAGTGGAGTGGAGTGGTGTTGAGTGAGAGGAGTGGAGTGGAGTGGAGTGGAGTGGAGTGGAGAAGAGTGGAGTGGTGTTGAGTGGAGTGGAGAGGAGTTGAGTGAGTGGAGTGGAGTGGAGTGGAGTGGAGTGGAGTGGAGTGGAGTGGAGTGGAGTGGAGTGGAGAAGAGTGGAGTGGTGTTGAGTGGAGTGGAGAGGAGTGGAGTGGAGTGGAGTGGAGTGGAGAGGAGTGGAGTGGAGTGGAGTAGAGAGGAGTGGAGTGGAGTGGAGTGGAGTGGAGAGGAGTGGAGTGGAGTGGAGTAGAGTGGAGTGGAGTGGAGTGGAGTGGAGTGGAGTGGAGTGGAGTGAGTGGAGTGGAGTGGTGTTGAGTGGAGAGGAGTGGAGTGGAGTGGAGTTGAGTGGAGTGGAGAGGAGTGCAGTGGAGTGGAGTGGAGTGGAGTGGAGTGGAGAGGTGTGGTCTTGAGTGGAGTGGAGAGGAGTGGAGTGGAGTGGAGTGGAGTGGTGTGGTGTTGAGTGGAGTGGAGAGGAGTGGAGTGGAGTGGAGTGGAGTGGAGTGGAGAGGAGTGGAGTGGAGTGGAGTAGAGTGGAGTGAGTGGAGTGGAGTGGAGTGGAGTGGAGTGGAGTGGAGTGGAGTGGAGTGGAGTGGAGTGGAGAGGTGTGGTGTGAGTGGAGAGGAGTGGAGTGGAGTGGAGTGGAGAGGAGTCGAGTGGAGTGGAGTGGAGTGGAGTGGTGTGGTGTTGAGTGGAGTGGAGAGGAGTAAAGTGGAGTGGTGAGGGAGAGAGTGCAGTGGAGTGGAGTGGAGTGGAGTGGAGTGGAGTGGAGTGGAGTGGAGTGGAGTGGAGTGGAGTGGAGTGGAGAGGAGTGGAGTGGAGTGGAGTGGAGAAGAGTGGTGTTGAGTGGAGAGGAGTGGAGTGGAGTGGTGTGGAGAGGAGTGGAGTGGAGTGGAGTGGAGTGGTGTTGAGTGGAGAGGAGTGGAGTGGAGTGGAGTGGAGTGGAGTGGAGTGCAGTGGAGTGGAGTGGAGTGGAGTGGAGTGGAGTGGAGTGGAGTGGAGTGGAGTGGAGTGGAGTGGAGTGGAGTGGAGTGGAGAGGTGTGGTGTTGAGTGTGAGAGGAGTGGAGTGGAGTGTAGAGGAGTGGAGTGGAGTGGAGTGGAGAGGAGTGGAGTGGAGTGGAGTGGAGTGGAGTGGAGTGGAGTGGAGTGGAGAGGTGTGGTGTTGAGTGGAGAGGAGTGGAGTGGAGTGGAGAGGAGTTGAGTGGAGTGGAGAGGAGTGGAGTGGAGTAGAGAGGTGTGGTGTTGAGTGAGAGGTGTGGAGTGGAGTAGAGTGGAATGGAGTGGTGTTGAGTGGAGAGGAGTAAAGTGGAGTGGTGTGGAGAGGAGTGCAGTGGAGTGGAGTGGAGTGAGTGGAGTGGAGTGGAGTGGAGTGGAGTGGAGTGGAGTGGAGTGGAGTGTGTGGTGTTGAGTGAGTGGAGTGGAGTGGAGTGGAGTGGAGTGGAGTGGAGTGGAGAGGTGTGGTGTTGAGTGGAGAGGAGTGGAGTGGAGTGTAGAGGAGTGGAGTGGAGTGGAGTGGAGAGGAGTGGAGTGGAGTGGAGTGGAGTGGAGTGGAGTGGAGTGGAGTGGAGTGGAGTGGAGTGGAGTGGAGTGGAGTGGAGTGGAGTGGAGAGGTGTGGTGTTGAGTGGAGAGGAGTGGAGTGGAGTGGAGAGGAAGTTGAGTGGAGTGGAGAGGGAGTGGAGTGGAGTGGAGAGGTGTGGTGTTGAGTGGAGAGGTGTGGAGTGGTTTAGAGTGGAGTGGAGTGGTGTTGAGTGGAGAGGAGTGCAGTGGAGTGGAGTGGAGTGGAGTGGAGTGGAGAGGAGTGGAGTGGAGTGGAGTGGAGTGGAGTGGTGTTGAGTGGAGAGGAGTGGAGTGGAGTGGAGTGGAGAAGAGTGGAGTGGTGTTGAGTGGAGAGGAGTTGAGTGGAGTGGAGTGGAGAGGTGTGGTGTTGAGTGGAGTGGAGTGGAGAGGAGTGGAGTGGAGTGGTGTGGTGTTGAGTGGAGTGGAGAGGAGTGGAGTGGAGTGGAGTGGAGTGGAGAGGAGTGGAGTGGAGTGGAGTGGAGTGGAGTGGTGTGAGTGGAGAGTGAGTGGAGTGGTGTTGAGTGGAGAGGAGTGGAGTGGAGTGGAGTGGAGTGGAGTGGAGAGGAGTGGAGTGGAGTGAGTAGAGTGGAGTGGAGTGGTGTTGAGTGGAGAGGAGTGGAGTGGAGTGGAGTGGAGTGGAGTGGAGTGGAGGGAGTGGAGTGGAGTGGAGTGGAGTGGAGTGGAGTGGAGTGGAGTGGAGAAGAGTGGAGTGGTGTTGAGTGGAGTGGAGAGGAGTGGAGTGGAGTGAGTGGAGTGGAGAGGAGTGGAGTGGAGTGGAGTAGAGTGGAGTGAGTGGAGTGGAGTGAGTGGAGTGGAGTGGAGTGGAGTGGAGTGGAGTGGAGTGGTGTTGAGTGGAGAGGAGTGGAGTGGAGTGGAGTGAGTGGAGTGGAGTGAGTGGAGTGGAGTGGTGTTGAGTGGAGAGGAGTGGAGTGGAGTGGAGTTGGAGTGGAGTGGAGTGGAGTGGAGTGGAGTGGAGTGGAGTGGAGTGGAGAAGAGTGGAGTGGTGTTGAGTGGAGTGGAGGAGTGGAGTGGAGTGGAGTGGAGTGGAGAGGAGTGGAGTGGAGTGGAGTAGAGTGAGTGTGAGTGGAGTGGAGAGGAGTGGAGTGGAGTGGAGTGGAGTGGAGAGGAGTGGAGTGGAGTGGAGTAGAGTGGAGTGGAGTGGAGTGGAGTGGAGTGGAGTGGAGTGGAGTGGTGTTGAGTGGAGAGGAGTGGAGTGGAGTGGAGTGGAGTGGAGTGGAGTGGAGTGGCAGTGGAGTGGAGTGGAGTGGAGTGCAGTGGAGAGGTGTGGTCTTGAGTGGAGTGGAGAGGTGTGGTCTTGAGTGGAGTGGAGTGGTGTTGAGTGGAGAGGAGTGGAGTGGAGAGGAGTGGAGTGGAGTGGAGTGGTGAGTGGAGTGGAGTGAGGAGTGGAGTGGAGTGGAGTGGAGTGGAGTGGAGTGGAGTGGAGTGGAGTGGAGTGGAGTGGAGTGGAGTGGATGAGTGGAGTGGAGTGGAGTGGAGTGGAGTGGGAGTGGTGTTGAGTGGAGAGGAGTGGAGTGGAGTGGAGTGGAGTGGAGTGGAGAGGAGTGGAGTGGAGTGGAGTGGAGTGGAGTGGAGTGGAGTGGAGTGGAGTGGAGTGGAGTGGAGTGGAGTGGAGTGGAGTGGAGAGGAGTGGAGTGGAGTGGAGTGGAGTGGTGTTGAGTGGAGAGGAGTGGAGTGGAGTGGAGTGGAGTGGAGTGGAGAAGAGTGGAGTGGTGTTGAGTGGAGTGGAGAGGAGTGGAGTGGAGTGGAGTGGAGTGGAGAGGAGTGGAGTGGAGTGGAGTGGAGTGGAGAGGAGTGGAGTGGAGTGAGAGGAGTGGAGTGGAGTGGTGTGGAGTGGAGTGGAGTGGAGTGGAGTGGAGTGAGTGGAGTGGAGTGGAGTGGAGTGGAGTGGTGTTGAGTGGAGTGGAGTGGAGTGGAGTGGAGTGGAGTGGTGAGTGGAGTGGAGTGGTGTGGAGTGGAGTGGAGTGGAGTGGGAGTGGAGAGGAGTGGAGTGAGTGGAGTGGTGTGTGAGTGGAGAGGAGTGGAGTGGAGTGGAGTGGAGTGGAGTGGAGAGAGTGAGTGGTGTGGAGTGGAGTGGAGAGGAGTGGAGTGGAGTGGAGTGGAGTGGGTGGAGTGGAGTGGAGTGGAGTGGAGTGGAGTGGAGTGGAGTGGAGTGGAGTGGAGTGGGTGAGTGGAGTGGAGAGGAGTGGAGTGGAGTGGAGTGGAGTGGAGAGGAGTGGAGTGGAGTGGAGTGGAGTGGAGGAGTGGAGTGGAGTGGTGTGGAGTGGAGTGGAGTGGAGTGGAGAGGGTGGAGTGGAGTGGAGTGGAGTGGTGTGAGTGGAGAGGAGTGGAGTGGAGTGAGTGGAGTGGAGTGGAGGAGTGGAGTGGAGTTTGAGTGGAGTGGAGAGGGAGTGGAGTGGAGTGGAGTGGAGTGGAGAGGAGTGGAGTGGAGTGGAGTGCAGTGGAGTGGAGTGGAGTGAGAGGAGTGGAGAGGTGTGGTTGAGTGGAGTGGGAGAGTGGAGTGGAGTGGAGTGGAGTGGAGTTGAGTGGTGAGAGGAGTGGAGTGGAGTGGAGTGGAGTGGAGTGGAGTGGAGTGGTGTTGAGTGGAGTGGAGTGGAGTGGAGTGGAGTGGAGTGGAGTGGAGTGGAGTGGGAGTGGAGTGGAGTGGAGAGGAGTGGAGTGGAGTGGAGTGGAGTGGAGTGGTGGAGTGGAGGTGAGTGGAGTGGAGTGAGTGGAGTGGAGTGGAGAGGAGTGGAGTGGAGTGGAGTGGAGTGGAGTGGAGTGGAGTGGAGTGGAGTGGAGTGGAGTGGAGTGGAGTGGAGTGGAGTGGAGAGGAGTGGAGTGGAGTGGAGTGGAGTGGTGTTGAGTGGAGTGGAGTGGAGTGGAGTGGAGTGGAGTGGAGTGGAGAAGGAGTGGAGTGGTGTTGAGTGGAGTGGAGAGAGTGGAGTGGAGTGGAGTGGAGTGGAGAGGAGTGGAGTGGAGTGGAGTGGAGTGTGGAGAGTGAGTGGAGTGGAGTGAGTGAGGAGTGGGAGTGGAGTGGAGTGGAGTGGGTGAGTGGAGTGGAGTGGAGTGGAGTGGGTGGAGTGGAGTGGAGTGGAGTGGTGTTGAGTGGAGAGGAGTGGAGTGGAGTGGAGTGGAGTGGAGTTGGAGAGGAGTGGAGTGGAGTGGAGTGGAGTGGAGTGGAGTGGAGTGGAGAGGAGTGGAGTGAGTGGAGTGGAGTGGTGTTGAGTGGAGTGGAGTGGAGTGGAGTGGAGTGGAGTGGAGTGGAGAAGAGTGGAGTGGTGTTGAGTGGAGTGGAGTGGAGTGGAGTGGAGTGGAGTGGAGTGGAGTGGAGTGGAGTGGTGTGAGTGAGTGGAGTGGAGTGGAGTGGAGTGGAGTGGAGTGGAGTGGAGTGGTGTGTTGAGTGGGAGAGGGTGGAGTGGAGTGGAGTGGAGTGGAGTAGGAGGAGTGGAGTGGAGTGGAGTGGAGTGGAGTGGAGTGGAGTGGAGTGGAGTGGAGTGGAGTGGAGTGGAGTGGAGTGGAGAGGAGTGAGTGGAGTGGAGTGGAGTGGTGTTGAGTGGAGAGGAGTGGAGTGGTGAGTGGAGTGGAGTGGAGTGGGAGAGTGGAGTGGTGTGTGAGTGGAGTGGAGAGGAGTGGAGTGGAGTGGAGTGGAGTGGAGAGGAGGGAGTGGTGGTGGAGTGGAGTGGAGTGGAGTGGAGAGAGTGGAGTGGTGTTGAGTGGGAGTGGAGAGGAGTGGAGTGGAGTGGAGTGGAGTGGGAGAGGAGTGGAGTGGAGTTGGAGTGGAGTGGAGTGGAGTTGGAGTGGAGTGGAGTGGAGTGGAGTGGAGTGGAGTGTGTGGAGTGGTGGGATGTGGAGTGGAGTGGAGTGGAGTGGAGTGGACGTGGAGTGGAGAGTGGAGGGGTGAGTGGTGTTGAGTGGAGTGGAGTGGAGTGGAGTGGTGTTGAGTGGAGTGGAGGAGGAGTGCAGAGGGTGGAGTGGAGTGGAGTTGGAGTGGAGTGGGAGGAGGTGTTGGTCTTGAGTGGAGTGGAGAGGAGTGGAGTGGAGTGGAGTGAGTGGTGTGGTGTTGAGTGGAGTGGAGAGGGTGGAGTGGGTGAGTGGAGTGGAGTGGAGAGGAGTGGAGTGGAGTGGAGTAGAGTGGAGTGGAGTGGGAGTGGAGTGGAGTGGAGTGGAGTGGAGTGGAGTGGAGTGGAGTGGAGTGGAGTGGAGAGGTGTGGTGTTGAGTGGAGAGGAGTGGAGTGGAGTGGAGTGGAGAGGAGTCGAGTGGAGTGGAGTGGAGTGGAGTGGTGTGGTGTTGAGTGGAGTGGAGAGGAGTAAAGTGGAGTGGTGTGGAGAGGAGTGGTGGAGTGGAGTGGAGTGGAGTGGAGTGGAGTGGAGTGGAGTGGAGTGGAGTGGAGTGGAGTGGAGTGGAGATGGAGTGGAGTGGAGTGGAGTGGAGAAGGAGTGTGTTGAGTGGAGAGGAGTGGAGTGGAGTGGGTGTGGAGAGGAGTGGGAAGTTGGAGTGGAGTGGAGTGGATGTTGAGTGGAGTGGAGTGGAGTGGAGTGGAGTGGAGTGGAGTGGAGTGAGTGGAGTGGAGTGGAGTGGAGTGGAGAGGAGTGGAGTGGAGTGGAGTGGAGTGGAGTGGAGTGGAGTGGAGTGGAGAGGTGTGGTGTTGAGTGGAGAGGAGTGGAGTGGAGTGTAGAGGAGTGGAGTGGAGTGGAGTGGAGAGGAGTGGAGTGGAGTGGAGTGGAGTGGGAGTGGAGTGAGTGGAGTGGAGAGGTGAGGTGTTATGAGTGGAGAGGAGTGGAGTGGAGTGGAGAGGAGTTGAGTGGAGTGGAGAGGAGTGGAGTGGAGTAGAGAGGTGTGGTGTTGAGTGGAGAGGTGTGGAGTGGAGTAGAGTGGAATGGAGTGGTGTTGAGTGGAGAGGAGTAAAGTGGAGTGGTGTGGAGAGGAGTGCAGTGGAGTGGAGTGGAGTGGAGTGGAGTGGAGTGGAGTGGAGTGGAGTGGAGTGGAGTGGAGTGGAGTGGTGTGGTGTTGAGTGGAGTGGAGTGGAGTGGAGTGGAGTGGAGTGGAGTGGAGTGGAGAGGTGTGGTGTTGAGTGGAGAGGAGTGGAGTGGAGTGTAGAGGAGTGGAGTGGAGTGGAGTGGAGAGGAGTGGAGTGGAGTGGAGTGGAGTGGAGTGGAGTGGAGTGGAGTGGAGTGGAGTGAGTGGAGTGGAGTGGAGTGGAGTGGAGTGGAGTGGAGAGGTGTGGTGTTGAGTGGAGAGGAGTGGAGTGGAGTGGAGAGGAGTTGAGTGGAGTGGAGAGGAGTGGAGTGGAGTGGAGAGGTGTGGTGTTGAGTGGAGAGGTGTGGAGTGGTTTAGAGTGGAGTGGAGTGGTGTTGAGTGGAGAGGAGTGCAGTGGAGTGGAGTGGAGTGGAGTGGAGTGGAGAGGAGTGGAGTGGAGTGGAGTGGAGTGGAGTGGTGTTGAGTGGAGAGGAGTGGAGTGGAGTGGAGTGGAAGAGTGGAGTGGTGTTGAGTGGAGAGGAGTTGAGTGGAGTGGAGTGGAGAGGTGTGGTGTTGAGTGGAGTGGTGGAGTGGAGTGGAGAGGAGTGGAGTGGAGTGGTGTGGTGTTGAGTGGAGTGGAGAGGAGTGGAGTGGAGTGGAGTGGAGTGGAGAGGAGTGGAGTGGAGTGGAGTGGAGTGGAGTGGTGTTGAGTGGAGAGGAGTGGAGTGGAGTGGTGTTGAGTGGAGAGGAGTGGAGTGGAGTGGAGTGGAGTGGAGTGGAGAGGAGTGGAGTGGAGTGGAGTAGAGTGGAGTGGAGTGGTGTTGAGTGGAGAGGAGTGGAGTGGAGTGGAGTGGAGTGGAGTGGAGTGGAGTGGAGTGGAGTGGAGTGGAGTGGAGTGGAGTGGAGAAGAGTGGAGTGGTGTTGAGTGGAGTGGAGAGGAGTGGAGTGGAGTGGAGTGGAGTGGAGAGGAGTGGAGTGGAGTGGAGTAGAGTGGAGTGGAGTGGAGTGGAGTGGAGTGGAGTGGAGTGGAGTGGAGTGGAGTGGAGTGGAGTGGAGTGGTGTTGAGTGGAGAGGAGTGGAGTGGAGTGGAGTTGAGTGGAGTGGAGTAGAGTGGAGTGGAGTGGTGTTGAGTGGAGAGGAGTGGAGTGGAGTGGAGTGGAGTGGAGTGGAGTGGAGTGGAGTGGAGTGGAGTGGAGTGGAGTGGAGAGAGTGGAGTGGTGTTGAGTGGAGTGGAGAGGAGTGGAGTGGAGTGGAGTGGAGTGGAGAGGAGTGGAGTGGAGTGGAGTAGAGTGGAGTGGAGTGGAGTGGAGTGGAGTGGAGTGGAGTGGAGTGGTGTTGAGTGGAGAGGAGTGGAGTGGATTGGAGTGGAGTGGAGTGGAGTGGAGTGCAGTGGAGTGGAGTGGAGTGGAGTGCAGTGGAGAGGTGTGGTCTTGAGTGGAGTGGAGAGGTGTGGTCTTGAGTGGAGTGGAGTGGTGTTGAGTGGAGAGGAGTGGAGTGGAGAGGAGTGGAGTGGAGTGGAGTGGAGTGGAGTGGAGTGGAGTGGAGTGGAGAGGAGTGGAGTGGAGTGGAGTGGAGTGAGTGGAGTGGAGTGGAGTGGAGTGGAGTGGAGTGGAGTGGAGTGGAGTGGAGTGGAGTGGAGTGGAGTGGAGTGGAGTGGTGTTGAGTGGAGAGGAGTGGAGTGGAGTGGAGTGGAGTGGAGTGGAGAGGAGTGGAGTGGAGTGGAGTGGAGTGGAGTGGAGTGGAGTGGAGTGGAGTGGAGTGGAGTGGAGTGGAGTGGAGTGGAGTGGAGTGGAGAGGAGTGGAGTGGAGTGGAGTGGAGTGGTGTTGAGTGGAGAGGAGTGGAGTGGAGTGGAGTGGAGTGGAGTGGAGAAGAGTGGAGTGGTGTTGAGTGGAGTGGAGAGGAGTGGAGTGGAGTGGAGTGGAGTGGAGAGGAGTGGAGTGGAGTGGAGTGGAGTGGAGAGGAGTGGAGTGGAGTGGAGTAGAGTGGAGTGGAGTGGAGTGGAGTGGAGTGGAGTGGAGTGGAGTGGAGTGGAGTGGAGTGGAGTGGAGT